>VXAD01002549.1:500770-691359 GCA_013399195.1 Dicrurus megarhynchus | reverse complement strand
GGCCTTGCAGCTGGAATTCGCTTATCTCTCCTTGCCGGGCTGCTGCCCACAGTGGGTGAAGGGGGACATGGCCCGCCCGAAACAGGGCTGGGGGGGCCGGGCCGGGCCGCAGATGGAACAGGGCCGCTCCAGGGTGGTCTCCTGGCTGGCCCGAAACAGGGCTGGGGGGCGGGGGCAGGCCGGGCCGGGCCGCACTGAGCAGGGCCCGGCTGGGCCGTGCCCTGGGACCCCCAAGTCACCTGTCCGAAAGCCAGAAGTCAGAGAGAGCTTCCTGGGCTCTGTTCGTTCTTAAATGTGGATCACAGAGGCGTACCAAGCTTCTTAAGTGGCTTAAAGAAGTTGTCAATATTCCAACTAGCCAGTTGATTGGTTAGGTCAGGTCTAGAGAAAGCTGTAAGCACCTCTTTGCAAAAAAATCACTTCCGAGGCTGAAGGAGTTTTCCTTATAAAACTCAAACTATGCTAACCCATGACAAGAATTTGCAATAATAATAACTCATTCTGGTTACGGGAGAAATGATTTCTAAAAACAAACCTGAGAAACTTTAAAAGCTCATATGTTGAATTGGCAAAACAAAAAATACAAACTAACATTTTTCTTGCAAGTTCCAGAAGATTCTGTTGGTGGAAGGTTCAATGCATGTGAAATGTTCTGGTGAGCATTCACAAAGCCCTGCAATGTGTCTGATACATGTTTCATCAACAGTCTGGAAGCAAATGTAAAAACAATTCAATAAAAAATTTCCCATACCTTAAGCCTTGACAGGAGTATGGTGGCTAGGCAGTGGTACAGTGTGTCCTTGGATCCTCCATACTGACTTGCTCTGTTCAGAAAATATTTCTCTGTAGCCATGTGCAAAGTGAAATAACTCAGAGTCAGGAAGTCCTTCAGCATCAATCTTTGGTTGTGTTCATCCCAGATAGTTCTTGGTACTTGAGTTAGGCACCACTACAAAGTTAGGTCTCTCTGTTATCAGTGGTGAGTGCTGGGTACCTGTGATATGTGCCACAGAGACCAAAGTCTACGACTACATTACTACGTTCTTCGCTGAAGGAAAAAAAATAAAATTGTCCATTCTTACAAAATAATCCAAACTTTCTCCTTAAAAATAATGCCTCTAAATAAGAGGGCATACTGAACTAGCCATTAATTTTACATGCATTAATTTTAAATACAGTGGAAATCAGGATAAATGCTGGGCACTGGAGAGGTAGGAAAACATAACAGAAAACCAGCAGTTTTCTGAGTTGCATGTGAATTGACATTAAAATTAGTTTGAATTTTTATCAATGGAAATTACTAACTTTGGGAACAAATTACTGAGGATAATGATGGACTGTCCCACCTGTTTTCCAGAGTGCTCCCATCCAAACTGATGGCTATCTTTTCACAAGGCACACTTTCAGTAGACATAAGTAGTGCTTCAGCTGAGGACTAGGTGTTAGGCTTCAAGAAACTAAAATGCCATTGATCCTGTAAGACATATTGGAAATCACAGTATAAGATCAAGTCAAACTGCAAGATCTCATGGTTTCTCTTCCCTTAACCTCTTTAAATTCACTAGTCTCTGAAGCCCCATTCAAATATTGTACATCAGTGCATCCTTCTGCCTTAGATACTATTTTTCCTTACAAATCAATAAGGCAAAAAGTAGAGCAAGATTTTTTTCTGAATGTATGTGCCAAAAGTCAGATAATTCACTTGCATATCTGAAAGAAAAAATTATTTCAGCCTCCCTGTTAATCTAACCACCAGCATAGAAACAGAAATATCAATTAAAAGTGCAATCTAACATTAAACTCAAATTTGAAACAATTAGGTATAGGCTATAAAAATAAGTGCCATGACTGATGCTTTCAAATGTTGCAGTATGCACTTGAAATGCACTACAAGGCTAATCTGTCCATGCAAAAATAAAGTTTGAGGTATCCTAAACCCCCTGTCTAAGATCTTTTAATAACTGTGAACCTGCTCAGATACAGAACTATGGATCATGTTGGAATCAGATTCACACTTTTGTGAAAACATGAAAAGATACACAAGGTCCTCAAATTACTTGCACATGAAACTTCCAAAGGTGCATTTTGGTAACCCTCTCCTACTTCTTCCTCGTTTTATTCAATGTCTTATTAAATGTGAGGGATTTCATACCTGTATGCTATATCATCACTCTCATCTTACCAGTTCTGTAACTAAAAACGGTTATCCTGTGTTTAACTGCTAGACCTATTACCTTTCCTAGAATTGGATATGTTCTGTTCATTCTATGTTTATATGAAATTCTATATCAGAAAAATTACTGATATCTTTTTTTTAGTCACAAAGGTCATGCTGTAAATACTTTTTTAAGTGTATGGAAGATTTGTTCAGTGTTACATTTACTTACTGAATTTTAAACTGCTTGAACATTATATTATAACAGCAATAAATATAAATTCACTCTGTTCACAGAATTTCCAAAGCATTTAGGAAAGTAAATCTTACAGCATACATTGGTTACATATAATTTAAGTGTATAATTTTATAATTCACCTATGTGATGGTGACACATTTATTTAGTAAAGTAGATTAACTCCTTATCTGAACACAGCAGCATTTCACATGTAGCTTATGGTAATTGATGTTCTTGGAAGTGAAAGTGCTCCCTAATTATTTTTCTTTTCTTGTCCTAAAGGGAGAAAAATTCAAGTTGCTTAATTTATGATGTCATTTTTGTGTTAGGTTAATGCCAAACTGCATTACATTCAGCTAATTTGTTGCCAGGTTGAATCCCTTATATTTTTCATTACTGATAATAGAGCCAAATTTGTTTTCAATGCAGACTGAAGTGTCTGTTCTGTCAACATGATGCTGAAACACACCCAGAAGGAAGTGTTTTTTGGTTCACAGAAGTTTCATGTAGGCATTAACATTTTTCAATACACTATATCTGAAATTCCTGCCTGAAAATATGTTGATGAAGACTCTAATATTCTTGAGAGAGAAGGTCTGTGTTTTCCACACATAGACCCTACACAGAGATGGAGCAGGGGAAGTTTATGTAGACTGTAAATGTTGCTGGTGTGGTGCCACTGTGACCAATACCTGATAAAGATGCTTAAAATTCCTTACATCATAATATATAAGTGTTCAAAATTCGGATATGAATCTTAAATAAAACATACATCTGAGGAGTGAGTTTATAAAGAGGAAGAATATAGGCACATCTAATGTAGAATTTTTGCCCTGACAGAAATGTTTGTTCCAGATATTTTCAGAAGTTTGTGTTTTAGTTTGGGACTTACTTAGCCTACCAGGCAGAACGAGAGGAACCAGAGATAAGTACCAACTATTCCTAAAAGATATTATCTCTCTAGATTTTCAAATAAATAATATTTCTATGTGTTCAAAATTATGTTATCTAAAAAGTTCATGTTCTCAAATATATTCCTGGACATGGTGCTGCGATTGAGATAAACAAGTGATTTCAGTGCCAGTAATGATCCATCCTGTCTGAGCCAAAACACAAGAACGACTCAGTTGAAGCTCTGCATGGCTGTGTAATGGTGTTAGAGCTCTGGCAAGTCAGCCCAGTCTCTCATCAGACATTTGGCTGATTTGCCTTAATATCTCTGTGTACATTTACATGTGTGTGTACATATATTTACATACATTCTCTGAAGTGTAGAGTCCAAGAACGGATTTGGTTACGTGGATCCTGTGATCTGCCTTCTGGCTTTGCAATTGTCTGTCTGTCTGTAATTGCTGCCTGGGTAGCAGCACTTTGAGCACCTAGGCTGTAATTTACCTGCACTGGTCTGTTCAGGCAGCATGGGTAAGAACTAAGCCAAGAACTCTTCCTAGCACAGACCAAGATGAAGCACTCATCATGAGGCTCAAGCATTTAAAGATAGGTAGTGGATTCAGTCTTTCTCTCATGCCCTTCAGAAGCACCTTTCTCTGTTCATTAATAGTGCAAGGAATTTTAGGTACTTGATTTAAAAGGCACCTGGAAGAGAAGCACAGAGTAGGCAGCAAAATAAAGAAGACAAGATCACTGCTCAGTGGTAATCCCAGAACTATGGAGTACATCACAGAAATGTAAAACCTACAGCAGGCACTTCTATTCACAACTTTGTATTCCCATCTTCTGTGAACAGAGTCAATCTGTAAAATCTGCTGTTTCCAATGACTGCTTTGCTTTTTATTTGGTGTTTTGGTTTGGTTTGTTGGTTTTTCTGGTTTTTTTTAAGTTTTCCTTAAAACAGGCACAATTATTTCAAATACAAGTTTTATGGGACAAAAGTCATGTTTTCTTTAGTCAACTTCCTCCAGTCTGTCTTTTTCCATTATTTCTCCATTCTGCCACACTGCAGACTTTTGTGATAGTATTATTAGCCAGGTACTCAGTTTAATCACTCCCTTGCCGTATGTACATATGTAGTGTGCATTCTCTCCTCTTCTCCTCACACATGTACATGTTTCAGAAAAATCTACCTCTTAATTGCTTTTGTTTAGTATAGTTTTGGTACAGCATATGGCTTCCATTTCCAGAACTTCCACACTGAAAATTCCACACTAAAAACCAAAAACATTTTTCTTTTTTTCATGTCAGCCAAATAAAACAAACAGAAATAAAAAGTTTCCAAAACCATTTGGATTTTAAGGGGGAGTATTCTGCTGTAAATTAGGAGGCACTTATTATTTATTAATTAAATAAAATTCAGAAATTTAGTCTTTGTAGCAGACTGAAAAACATTGCATTTTTATATTTTCCATGGGTTTTTTTCTCTTTTTTTATTTCAGGAGGTTTTTTATTATTACATTTGTTGTGCTTTCTATGTTTTGTTTTTTGGCAAATCTGAAAAGAGGCTGATGTCCTTCACAACCCTACCAGAGCACTATTCACATAAAGTGATCATTAGGACCAGGGACAGGCACCGTGTTTCCTGTTCAGTTTTAATGAAGAAACAAAATTGTGTGGATCTTGTTCACCTTAGCACAGGGTGTATCCAAGAATTGGGCACTCCTGTGGTGGAATGCAACTGGAATGTAACTGGAGTGCAAAGAGGGCCTACTCTGAAGCCTGTAGGATTGATCGCCTTGTGTTTAGATTTGGTTCACAATGCTTCTCAGTTGCAAGATGATTCCATTTCTGCTAGTACTCTCCTCTGAGAAGTTGTGTAGTAATACCTGTGATTTAAAACAAACAAAAAATACCAAAAAACCCCCACCAACCAAAAATACAAATATAAGCTGTAGATATTGAAGGACTGTTTTGTACTCTGTTTATGGCCATAGTAGACTGCTCATGAGAGAGGGGAAACAGGCTTGGAGGACTGTATTCCCTTGAGCATGTCCCTTTCTTTCACTCTTCCACTGAGTACACCGATGTTTTTGAAGATAGGAAAGCCCTTGCTTCATCATGAGACAACGTAAGGGATTTGGTCTTGGCCAGGAGTAGGGTTTCATCTGCAGTCATGGAGGTATACAGCTCCAGGTGTTTTAAAAGGGATGTCATGTACATAGTAAAATAAATTCAGGAATCTGTAGGGATACTTAACTTGCAATGGTGGCATATAGGGCATTCACCCAAACTGGGAGTTCTTGAAAACTTTTTTTATTTGTCATGATGTAATTATGGGAAGATATAAATTAGATATTGAAAGTAAAAAGGGCTGTTGCAAAATCTGCACAGCAATGAAGGGTGTTCTCTTTTGTCATAGATCAAATCTTGAATATCACAAAAATGTATTTCTGAGATGCACATTTTCTGACATTCCTTTTTTAAAGTTAAAAACATCTACACTACTGCATTAAACCTCTTTCATCCCTGAGACAAGAGCTATCTCTGTCCATAACCTCATCTGAAGAGTAACCAAAAATGAAGGCTATACCATCTCTTCTGTTTATTATTTTCAAGGACGAATCACTTTCGCTATTGTAAGTGTGTGGCCTTTTCACAAGTTGATCTAATCTGCCTTGAAGTACAGACTTTGTTTTTTCTGAAGTCTTTTAAATTATATTAAGGAAGTCTGAAATATGCAACATTTTGTCCACATGAAAGTATTTAGACTGTTCTACAGTCTAAATCAACACCTGATGCATTTGATGAGATAAACAAATCAAGTTCCCCCACGTCTCTCACTGTAAAGCTTTTGGTCCAGTCGTTATTCTGTGGCTTCTTTCTTCACTTTCTCCAGTTTTACAAGATAATTTTAAAAATGCTTTCTATTTTTGCTGAAAATTTTTGGGATGGTAGAGAAAATATCTCTTAAAATTACCTTATAATACTTATATACATATATATAAAAACATAAAATTATATTACATATATATATTTAACCTATATATTATATGTATGTATACATATACCTATATATATAATGATATCTTTTATCATATATAAATATATGCAATACCAGTATTATATAAATATATAGTAGGAAATATATAAATAAAAAAATGCACACCCCAACAGTTTCATCAAATTGCTGACTTTTAGTTACTTTCACACATTTAACAGGGCTACGTACAGGTCACCTCCTTAAATTCAACAGTGGCAGATCTGTACCAATCTCTGTTTCAGGCAGTCAATCTGTAGCACCTTGTACAGCTGAAGGAGAGAAGCAGTCACAGTGCCAGTCAGCCTAAGCATCATAGAATCACGGCATAATTTGGGCTGGAAGTGACCTTTTAAGCCATTTATTCCAACCCCTCTGCCACAAGCCTGGTCACCTTCCACTAGATCCTGTCATTCAGAGCCGTGTCCAAGGGGACTTTGAATGATTCTGTGGATGGCGCGTCTACCATCTCTCTGGGAAACCTGTGCCAGTCTTTCACCACCCCCATAGTAACACCTTCCTTATTTCTAGTCTGAGACACAAATGCTTTGCATCTTCTGGCTGAAGGTTTATGGTTCCTAGTTATTTGGAACTATAAACACAGTCACATTAGCTGATCAAATGTACCTATCTTAATGGACGTTTTAAATTAAGTTCATGATGGATCAGTGTTGGGACTGCCTCTATGGGAGCCTCCTCTATGGACAATCCATCTGGGTCTCTGTGGGGACCACCCCCTGTCCGTCCACCTGCAGCCATCCAATGGGTGGAGGAGCCTGGGTCCGAGGACGACCCCATGGGCGAGCCCCAAGTTCAAAAACCACTCTCCCTGGACTGACCTCTCCTTTATTCCAGACCCTTCTATCCCTTCTATGTTTAGTGATTGGTGCATGTTGGTCGTCTCCACCCTTGCTGTACCATAATTGGCCCCATGTTTCAGTGTTCCCCCCTGTACCTTCAACCCCATTCGCTGTTGTCCCGGGCACCACCCCTCTTTTCCCTTCCTCTTAAACCCCTGCACACCCCTGTTTCGGGGTCGATCCGGTTGGATCCGCCCCTGTTAATAAACCCGTTGCGTGGTCCTCGGATTGGCCTCCTCTCAGTTCTTTGCTCCTCGGTGCCTACCTGGTCCTGCCATCAGCACCTCCCTGCCAGGGGAGCGTGCACCGACCCCAAGCGGCAGCTTTGATGCTCCGACGCCGGCACACGCGGACGCGGTGCGTGGCTCGTGTCTGCGGACTGGTTGCGCGGCTGACCGCCCTAGGGGCCGACGGGGCTTCGGGGGACGGGACTCAACCCCAGCCGACGCAATAGATCAGTTCTCTGTTCTGGAGGTTTTCAAGGCTCTGCTAGGCAAGGCCATGACAGATCTGATCTACATAGCAAAAGTTCTGCTACAGGCAAAAGACTAGAGAAGAGGACTTACAATGCTTCCTTCCAGTCAACGTTTCCATGACTTTAAGATTCAAGGAGTTCTCTACTGGACCTTCTGCAGAACAGGCAGCAGAAAACTTCAAGCAGAATTTCCTTCTTTAACATCCAAATTTCTTCCTGAGTTGGGCTCTACTTTCTAAAAATCCCAGTGTGTCCCCTATTTAAAGATATCTGGAAAAGAGACATTATTTTCTGAATAAGAAAATTATTTTAAAGTTTGGTTCACCTCACAGTTCAAAATACGATTGCCATTTTTTGTTCCAAATTATAGCAAATGTAGAGGGGTTGTGTCCAATCTTGCATCCCTTCTCCCTCAGATATTTTGTCTAGTATGCTTTGTATCAGCTTTCCTCAAACACAAAATGTCTCCATTTTGTCTTCATTTTGTGTGGAAAAAGTTAAGTTGTAAGTTAGCTGTGGGTTTGTTCTTTCAAAGCAGAGAATATTGGCAGCTGAATTACATCCCAAGAAAGCCTAAAGTGTTCATTACCTCCAAAAAATTGAGCCAATCACTTGTGCAATAAGTGTGAAAGGCTGGGAGAATCCAGTCCTATTTCCATTGAAGAGATTCAGAGATTCCCCATGATTTTAATGGCAAGACTGATAGTAAAGGGATTGGACAAACACAGAATGGAATTGAAATGCTGAATACAGGCAATACTCTTCCAACATTGCATTTGTATTCACTTTGTTCAACTGTCTAAAGCTCAAAACAAACACAAATGGCTTTCCTTTGCATCCCCTCACAACCCTGGATTTAGAAAAAAATGCTCGATGAAGGGGATGCTGCAATGTCCAAGTGAAAATCAAAGCCATCGATCAAAAGCATTTAAATGGGTGAGAAAATTAGAAAGTCTCCACTTAGGATCGATTGTATGCCTATTCAGACATATGAGAACACAAACGTGTGTCACAACCCCCAGCCAACTTTTCCCAAATCTTTCACTTTATTTAACAATGTACTTGAGTCACATTTGAATTTTTATTCATTTTCTCCTGACTTCTAAAGCAGT
This sequence comes from Dicrurus megarhynchus, assembly GCA_013399195.1. Classification (NCBI taxonomy): domain Eukaryota; kingdom Metazoa; phylum Chordata; class Aves; order Passeriformes; family Dicruridae; genus Dicrurus; species Dicrurus megarhynchus. The sequence continues at coordinate 682,588 of VXAD01002549.1, read as the reverse complement.
GCATGGGAGGTGGAAGAAAAAGAATGTTGTAAAAGCACCAACCTGATAGAATGTCACTAGGGAAAAATATAACTTGGAGCAGAGATAATAATAGCCTGTCTGTCCTTCAGCAATGGGCTACAATAAAAGTTGAGAATCCTAAGTGAGAATAACCATTTAAGCCTAATCACCTTGACATATAATGAGATTGAAAGGGGATGGGAGAGAGAAAGAGGGGAATCAAAGTTCCTGCTTATTGAAATGCTCCTTTTAACAACAGTATTTGTTTCACCTAGGCTGAGTAAAAACTGTGACTTACCATAGGCTGTCTCAGGAAAAGCAGCAATTTGTAATGAATGGGGTTTTTTCCCCTGCTCGCATTTTTAAGAGGATCTGCATAAAAATATGAAAACCCAGAAAACAATCCTCTACAAATTGAATTTCTTTAAAAGAAATAAAACATAAGTGAAAAAATAAATGAAACAGCACCATTATTTGGATTACATTTATCTTTAATCCACTTTGTCCTCTATATGAAATACAGTATGAAGACATCTGCCAATATTTTAAAGGCTTCTGCCTTTGTCTGAATTATGTTTTTAAATTAGACCCTAAAGCTGCATTCTAATGCATTACTTTCATTTACTGGAGTATGCATATACTATCATACTACTCCCATGACATTCTTTATTTAATCAGTCTGAGAGCTGTACAGACTCATATCTATTCCCACATAAATCTCTGCCAAATACTGCTGACTTTTAGATTTAACCTCACTGGCAATGAATGACCTCCTTGGGAAAAAAATTTATAAAATGGACAAATATTTTAGGGGAAGAAGCAATCTTTTTGGATAATCAGTGGTAGGTATGCAAATCTGCCTGGTTGAGAATGGAGGTGGTGTCCTTGCGGTGAATAGGAACTGCTGCAGTAAACAACTTTAGCCTTTCCTATTAAAGGTTAGGGAGAGTGATTGATATGTTTGACAAAGAAATGTAAGGTCAGGAGCAATAAAGGCAATCTGTTCTTTATACAAAAAGTACATGAAAAGCAGTACATATACTAGGTATTCTCTAGTTGGTGTTGGTGCACCTGCTATTTCAGAATAATAAATGGAGCTGAGTCCCATTGCAACTTGTGCAGGTAGGAGGGATCACTGTTAACTCGCTCTGTTCTCTGATCATCAGTTCTTCTTTAAAATAGAAGATGGTCTCCTAATCAGCTACTCCTTGAGCCTATTTTAACCCCACCATTTTTTTTCATAGCAGTTAAGGTGCAACCAAATCCACAAGTGTCCCACTCATGTAAGCAGAACTTCTTGAAGAAAAGCACCATGAGGTTTCAGGTAAGGGTATTAGAATCTGCCCAAATAATTTTAGTCCTATCTTGGGTTAAGGTTACCAGAAGAAAAAATTAAGGATACATCATGCTAGAAAAGTCTGTTCCTAATGTTTAGGACTTGTGTATAATTTTCTGTAAGATTCTAGGTGCAGTTACATTGCCTTAAATTGGGATAAATACTCCTTTAGACGACCACTATAGGTCTTTATTTAAATTATCTACGAGTTTAAGATCCTTGTCATCCTGTGAGCTCTGAAAGCACAATCATCTGCCACCAACCTTCATCCTCTCCAGTGAAGGAAACCACAGATGTCATTGCAGGTCTATTAAACTACACATTCACGACAGGAAGTTCATTGTGGAATCTGGACTTCTGTAGTGAATATGTCATATTAACATTTCCTTTACAGCACAATTGACTTACAGTACACACAAGTGACTCAATAGCAACAATTACACGAAGAAACCCGAGGAACCTCACAAAAATAAACCTACTTTTATCAGTCAAATAAGTTGGGGTAATGTGTATCCCAGTGCAGATTTTTTCTTACATTGAAGTCAATAGCAGATAACACAGGCATCTTGCAATTCTGAGAGCAGCCAGTTATTGGAATTGTAGAAGACAGGGGTAGAAAAGAGCTTGCGATATTATCTAGATTTTTCTTTATCTAAAAAAAGGAGGATCTATACCTCAACTGTTCCTGACAATTGTTTTTCTGACTTGCCTTTCAAAACATCCAGAGATGGAACTTCGGTGGCTTTCTGAGACAATTTGTTCTGATATATCACAATCTTCTGCTCTTTCGTTCCTCCCAAATTTTCTGGTTTTACCAGACCATTTCAAAGCAGTTTAGATAATTTAAAATAGACTAATATGACTGACTCTTTTTTTTTTTTTTTTTAATACCAAAAGGTTACCTCTAACTACAAAGTATTCCTCTCTTCTTTAACCCAAGTCACATCTAAACTGTGGAAGCAAGGTTTATCCCAATAGTAGGTCCAATACCGCCAATAGAATTGGAAACAGTACTTCATCATCTGGGACTGAGGTAACACACATGCACCCCCAGGACCACAGAAGACCTTAGACAGCTCATGCCCCACAACTCCCACTGTTGTTTTTCTCCTGCAGTGTATTCATAAAACCACATCTGTATATCAGGATATTCAGCTGACATTTACATTTCTATGATGAATATTCTATGTTTAATGGTCCCATGCCAAAGCTGGAACATCTTCTTCAACAGTTTAGCAGATTGGCCTGATTAGTGATCAACCTCATCTGCAGTACTATGTTCTCACATCCGAGATCAGGGTCTGCCTGTGTGTTAAATGTTTCTCTCTGAAAGGACCTGGCCTTGGGGGAGGTAGGTGGTGCAGAGAGGAGTTTCTCATGCCTAGTGAAGTTTTCAGTAAAAGACAGTTACTAGTAATAAATTTCTGAGCTGCCTGTACTGCCTGTACTGCCTGTCAGAAACAGAGGAAAGGAAGAGCTTTCTTGCAACTGGTCTCTGGAGTCAGTCAGACACTCATTTTGTTGAAGAAGGGTAGAAGCACCTTCTCTAATCACTCCTCAACTGCAGCTCTGTGGACTGCCATCCACACTCTATATCAGACATGGATGGGAATTATAGAATTATTTAGATTGAAAACGACCTCTAAAATTGTTGAGTCCAACTGTTAAACTAATGCTGAAAAGTCCACCACTAAACTATGTCCCTAAGTGCCACATCTGCTTGTCTTTCAAATACCTCCAGGGCTGATAATGCACTTCCATCATCAACTGTTCCAATGTTTGACCACCCCTTCTGTTTCCTAATATCCAACCTAAGCTTCCCCTGGCAGAAATTGAGCCCATTTCCTCTTGTCCTGTCGCTTGTTGCCTGGGAGAAGAGACCAAAACCCACCTGGCTACACCCTCCTTGCAGGCAGTTGTAGAGAGTGATAAGGTCCTCTCTGAGCCTCCTTTTCTGCAGGCTAAACAACCCCCGCTCCCTCAGCCACTCCTCACAGGACTTACTCTCTAGACCTTTCACCATCTCTGTCGCCCTTCTCTGGACTCATTCCAGCCCCTCAATATCTTTGAGGAGCCCAGAACTGGACACTGCACTCGAGGTGTGGCCTCACCAGTGCAGAGTACAGGGGGACAATCACTGCCCTGGTCCTGCTGGCCACACTATTGCTGATACAGGCCAGGATGCCACTGGCCTTCTTGGCCACCTGGGCACACAGTGGCTCATGTTCAGTCAGCTCTCAACCAGCACTCCCAGACCCTTTTCCACCAGGCAGCTATCCAGACACTATTCCACAAGCCTGTAGCGCTGCAGGGGGTTGTTGTGACCCAAGGACCCAGCAGTTTGTCTTGAACTTCATACCACTGGCCTTGGCCCATCAATCCAGCCTGTCCAGAATCCTCTGCAGAACCTTCCTATCCTTCAGCAGATCAACACTTGCACCCAAATTGGTGTCACCTGCAAACTGACTGAGGGTGCCCTTGATCCCCTTGTCCAGATCATTGATAAAGACTTTAAACAGGACTGTCCCCAATACCAAACTCTGGGGAACACTACTAGTGACCAGTCACCAATGGAATCTTACACCACTCACCACCAGTCTTTGCTGGCTAAAAACTGGCTGGATGGCCAAGCCCAAACTCTTCAAGCCATGAGCAGCCACCTGATTGTCACAGTCCTCTGACCATAGCAGTGGCCACAGACATTTGGCTTAAGGGTTCGATAGTTTGGGTATATTGTGAGCTGGGACACAGGCTTGGACTCAAGGAAAGGATCACAGAGATTTCTAGCTTAATAGAAATCATCAGCATGCTGTTCCAGAAAGCCTGAACCTCTCCTTCTGCCTTCAGTGTTCCCTTTCTTTCACACTGTGCACACATTCAATCTCACCTCTTTAAACCTTCCATTTAATCTTTTTTTTTCTTCTTCAGACCATAAATCTATCCAAAGGTCTTAACATAAATGCCTGTCCTCTGGACTGAACCCCCCTTTACAGCTTTACACATCCCACAGAAATAGATTTATTTATTTCAGTAGTTGTATCCTCTGAAGCCAGGATTTTCCAGTTTAGATTCAACTCTCAGGAGAAAAACTTGCAGCACAAGTCATTATATATATCCAGGCAATGACTCTCAGCTGCCAGAAAATTGCAGACCAATGGGACATTGCTGTAATCTCTGATTCCAACTGGTCCATGCATTTCCAGTGGTTGTGCATAAAGAGACTCAGAATTGTTCATTAAGTTTGTTGTGAAACCAAGTGTTTAATATCCGTAATTCCAAAGGATCAATGGGAAGTTAAATTGAGTGAAACTAGTTTTGAACTTGTGCAGTTTCAGAGAAAACAGCAGCATCACATATCTCAAAAGAATTCACATTTTCAATGTAGCACCATGATTTTGAAACTATTTCTACTGTTTCAGACTGATGAGTGTTTTTCATTTTTGTTGATTTGCTTTTTAATGAACAGCTTCACTGTGCATGTTAAGAAACTGCTGCAAAAAAAAAAAAAAAACAAACCAGCTGCAATGAGGAGAAACATTTCTTTTACTGGTAGGTTATCAACCACAACCATATTATTTGAAAAGTATTGTCAGCAAGAAAGTTGAGTTAGTTTTCTTTTGTACACCTCGCTTCCATTTTCATGTTATTAAAATGCAAGAACAAAACCACATTGGGAATGCATTTGTTTTTAGTGCTAGTTTATTGTTTATTATAGGTTTTTCTGTCTATTTAGGTACAAATTACCATTGATTTAAATATACTGGAAATAGTGACTGCACTCTTTTTTTTTGTGCAGCTGCTATTAGAGTGGTCTCTCCTCTTTCCTTGATAGGGTGCCAGGGCCCTGAGGACACAAGCAGCACTGTGTGTCCCTGACCAGACTCATCAAACTGTCCCCCACCTTGACCATGTCCTAGGATGCCATGTCAGCCCCCCGGGGCCATCAGTCCCTGCCCCAGAGATGCTACAGCAGGGCTGGTCTCCAGTTCACTGTAGCCCAGCCCTAGAGCATCTCGGCTTTTCCCCCAAGAACTGGAGACCGCAAGAACCGGGCTTAATCACAATAACTGTGGTTAACTCGTGACATACTCCTCCAAGGCAGTTTTTCCCAAGCCCTGTGCACCCAAGGATGTTTCCACCTCCAAGGAGGTGCTGATGCCTGGGGCAGGAGCTGCCCTTAACTGTCCCCAGCTGTCCTGCTCCTGTCTGAGGTGATGGATCACTCCTGGGCTGTGTAAATAATTTGTGGAAAACACTGCTCTTTGCCTCTGACACATTTTCTGTGTCTGACTAGGGGTAAAAGCATTGAGTCCAGGATGGGCTCCTTGGCTCAGGAAGCAAGGAGAGAAGTGCCTTGGTAGCAGAGACAGTCTGTCAGGAAGCAGACTGCATCCAACAGCTGTTTTCTGTATTCCCTAGAATTTGTGGATTTTCAGGTATGCTGATGCTGCTGGGCTAAGGCATAGACAATGACAAATTATAAAGTATTTTGAACAGCCTTATAAAGGAAAATTAGAGAAATGCGGGTACATATGAAATGCATGTATTTATTTGGAAATTTCTTTGAAAATTATCATCTTTCCATAGCAATTTAGGACAATGGTAATAGTTCTATATTATCTTACTCAGATTGTTTAAGAAACAAACAAACCACAACTATTTAAGCCTTGAGACTCAATAGCCTTGTTTCTTAAAAGTACTTATGTAGTTGCCTTGAAGGCTGAAAGAAGAATAATCCTTGAGAATGCTGTCTGAAATAAACTGCAAGGAATATATCATTGCTAGAGTGAGAAAATATACACTCCATCCTATTCTAGGTGAAATATATGCCTCCTGTTAACTAAAAAGGGTTAGGCGCTGGGGTGAATGTGTTTCACACCATGCCTTGCAAATTAGCAAATTAGACCTTGTTACTCCATCAGCTGGTACCTTCATAACACCTCTTTCTTGAAAAGGGTTTCTGGAACTTCACAGGGGCTTGACAAGCAAGACTGGATCATGCTTTTTTATCTGGTTTAATTATTTTTACCTTGTTAGTGGCCAAAAATCTCTAGAAATACTATGGTATCCCAGTGGCCTCTTTACAGTTACACTTCCTCACATGGGACAGGTCTGAAATGGAGCAGAGCAGAGCAGTTTTACCACCAAGAAGCATCTAGACTGTTCAATAGAAATAAGAGCTGACTGAAAGCAGTAACACTGTTGTCTCCAGTTAGGAGCTAGGAAGAGTGCACTTTTCCCTTTCATTCCTCTTCACTTTTTTTTTTTTCCTGTGGATCTGTGAAATAGAAGTACTAATAAGAAACAAATCTACATTTGCTATAAACCAGTAATGAACCTGTGTTTTTTGTCTTTGTGGCTAAGGTGGTTTGTATGAAAAAAGGTTAGACAAAGGGTGTTCTAACAGTTTGTCATGAAGAAGAGGAGAGCAGGAGAGGCTGTGAAAGGAATATGGAGCCAAGTGCTCGCATTACCCTGTATTTTATTATTCATAAAATTAATCACATTGAAGAAATTTCTAAATCTCTGCTCTGGTAGCCTGCAAAATAAAATTTCTTTTCAACAGTGTCTGCCCTGCATTTTGCTGCCAGCCTAGAGGTGATCCCATCTAAGATGCAAACCAGAAGAACTGTGGTTAACTCGTGATATACTCCTCCGAGGCATTTTTTCCTAAAATAGTAAGTATCATTCCATGGTATATTTTTTTTCTACAAGTCTCTTTATTCTCCATTGCCACACTGGATAATTGTATATGGGTGAAATAGAAGCAATTTCCCATTATCAGAATATCATAGTGTAATGTAACAACAGTTAATAAATATTATTAAAATAGAATGGCATATTTTTAAGGCCAGAAGGATCTGATCTTATCATTTAGTCTGAACTCTTGCTTAAGAAATGTCACATGGTCCCCAATTTGCCATAGCAGAGCTCTAATTCCTGTACTGCCAACCCAAACTCAACAACTGAACAAATAACAAACTTTTAAATTTTTTTTAAAAAATCAAGAGGTATGGAAAATTACTTTGATATTGGCTGGTTTTCTTATTCTGTAAACAGCACATGGCCATGCAGTGTCCAGTACAGTATGTACAGCAATATGGAAGTGTTTTCTTGGCAGCAACAAGAAAGTAAAGCAAGAGATGTCCAAAGGAACATAAGCGGAAGGCTGGTTGCTGATGGGCAAGATAAGTCTCCCCACCGAATTAGCCTACTTTGTCATTCCAACTGTTGAAAACCTGGTATTTTCCAAGACATAATTAATATTCACTTTGAAGATGCTTTTAATGAGCTATGGATGCTAAGTTATTCTCTAACAGCTTTCCAGTTGTAAGTAATGATTCATTCGGAGAGTAACAGATTCAGCTTTGGAATGTCCCATCTTACTGCCCAATCTTGCTATGCTCCTGCCAGCAAAACTCAACGTCTGCAGTGGTCGACCAAGCCATGTGGCACTAGTACTGTGTAGTCTCTTGATATTAACCTGGCATCTGGCCCCCTTATTTCAATATTCCTCATTTCATGTTGCTATTAAGGTAGACTATTATTCCACTATTATACAGCACCAAAGGACTGTTCAGTCCAGCCATTAATATGCATAGCTAAATGTTCTACTTCATGCATTTTCAAGTGTCAGGGAAAGAAAAGACACTGAGGAATTTATTCCATTTGTATCCCATATGTACAAATGTGTTCAGTTTATGGCCCTGGAGAGAAACTTTCCAGCTTCCAGAAGTGCATGCATAGCCTGGAATGTGAAAATGTGGTTGTTTTCTTTCTCTTATATTATCTTTGATAATAAAGATTGTACAGTCACATAGCTGGCATTTTTACTAGTGACTCATAAGGAAGAATAGAATCCAATTTTCTTGTCCTTAACTATCTTGGCTCTGATGCTGTAGTAAACAGAAAGCTCTTATTGTCAGACAAGTATGTAGATATGATTCAAGGAGAGAGGGGGCCACAGATCACTTCAGGGAAAAAAAAAAGCTGTTCTGTGAGAAGAACTAGTGAAGGCTGATTTGTTACAGGCTTCTTTCGGGCATCCCCGCGAATTTCTTCTTTCCCCTTCTCCTGAATCCTCTCCTCATCTGTTGGTCTGGATCCATGTCAGTTCTGGTTGAAACTGAATAACAGGTTCCTTCATTTACAGAAAGTGAAGAAAGAAACAGCTCTTCCAGAGAAAGACAAGCAAAGAGAAAAATACCATTATAAACCCTTAATTTCCTTGGAAAAGCAAGCTAGAGTATGTTTGGTATTCCAGCATTCTGGAAATGAGTTGAGGCCCTAACCAATACTCTGTCCCGATGCCTTAGGTTGTGTTAGGACATGAGGAGAGGGAAGAAGCTCTTTCTGTCTGGTCATGTCCTGCATGTTGACAAGAAGGACATTCAGCTGAAAAATTTATCATGGGTCACGTTCCCCTTACTATAAGGCTTTGTCTTGCGTTTTCCCCTTAAAATATAATCTCCAGTGCAGTTTCAGCTATCAGCCTTGAATCAAGAATTAATTCAAAAGTTCATAAAATGTGTTTCATGTAGAAAGTCAGAAGAGATATCGAGTGATTTCTTCCAGTTTTAAAATGTCTCAGCTGAAGAACTGCATGTAATCATGTGAACAGTTTCCTTATTCCAAATAGTTATGTTTACAACAATCAACATGTGTTCTCAGATGCTCATTATTAGTTCTAAAGGTTACATTTATCCATTCAATTTTCTTTTACCACTACTAAAGAGAACAGCAGAATTTTCCATTTGTGCAGAATCATCATATTTGCAAAGGTTTTGACCACATATACTGATAAATGTTCAATACCAGAGCTTGGTCAAGCTGTGATAAGAAGGTCCCCATATATACAATATTTCAGAACTAGTACGTTCAAAATTCTTTTGGCCTAAAATTCACCTTAAGAAATTCAGTTAAGAGCACTGTGTCACTGCAGTCACTGTAAATGGATCTCTGTACAAGATGAGGGTACTCACATTTCTTGAAGGTAGTACAGAAATCTATGATTTTTCTTCTTTGCTGTTCAAATCAGCCTTCATTAATAGCTTGGCAAATAAAACTTTTCTGAGCAAACACACCTGTATTGATAGACAATATGCAGAAAAATCTACTATAACATCTGAGTCATGTATACAGTTTGGGATATATTAGTAGTTAACTTTTGGTCTCCTCCACAAAAGATTCAAACTTGCATATTTGCATGAAAAGGTTTTAATGGTTATCTGTTTTAAATGCTTAAGTCTATCAATGGACTGGAAAAATTTGATTGTTGGAACATCTCTGTAACACTGCTTGTGGTCCTGTTTTCGTAGGATTGCATCCTGTGGATTCACTTATGTGAGTCAGCCCTTTAACAGAAGTACAGCCAAGACCAAAACGTCCAACCCATAGTCTAACTCCAGTTTTATGCTTCTGTATTTCACTTTGCATTGCAATTCTGCCGCTGCATGTCCCCATAAATCTCTGAGTATCTCAACTCTGCTCCAGGCCCTTCAAGAAAAGATAAACCCAGGGCTCAACCATCCTTATTGCCTGACTGCCCTGATTCCACATGTGTTCTTAAACTTATGTAACATATGTGGACAAGATTGACAGAACTGGTTCAAATTTAAGCCATGGGCACTTTCTTTTGAGAAATTTTAAGAGTAAAATAATGGATTTTACATCCAAAAGGATATCAACGTGAAGCATTACACTTTTTGTGGTTTTTTCCACATGGATTTCAACCCTTTTCTGCACTCTGTATCTACCTTAAGTTCCAGAAGAAAAAGTTGCATTTCATTTTTGCTGCTATTAGGTCTGGATTCAGTTACAGTGGCCCAAGACTTCAGATCAACATTGACCCTAAAGTGACCTTTAATTTCAACAGTGCACTCAGTGACAATAGTGAAAAGCACTTTGTTGCTTATATGCTGAATTTTATTTTGTCACTTTCATGTGAGTTCTGCATTTTCTGTGATTTTCTGGACAGCATGCAATTTCTCCAGATCAGAAATATTCAGAAACAAACCATTTCAGGCTCAGCTACTTGAAAATATATATAAAAAAATACATCCAGAAATATTAAGAACTCGACAAGAATAGAATCAGTTGTCCTAAACGGCTACTTCTGTTGACACATCTTACAACACACCTCCTGCATTGTGATTCCATCCCAGGAATTTCTCTGATGATGAAAACCACTGTCAAATATTTTAGTCCACTGAGCAAACCATTAATTGTATTTCTGATATTATATTTAATTTTCTCTGTATTATTTGGGGTAATCTGTAGGAAGAGTAGCCTCATTACTTCCTGACATTCTTGATTTTAAATTCCACAATATCGTTTTGGCCTTTGTAGTACTGGTAAGGAAATAACACCTACCTCTCTCTATGCCCATACTGTCCACTTCATGCTTCACTTCAGGCTTGGGTAAGGATAGGGGCTGGGCAAAAGACTTGCCTAGAAACAAGCTATTAACGTGAGATCTGTTTTACAAATATACCCTAATTTAAGCAGTAGAAGATCACGTGCATCCTGGATAATTAATTTGGGGATTTGACAGACCAAAGGTCAGAATCACAACAAAATTAGCTGGTTTCTTTATATCAGCACTTATGAGGCAGAAGGTGGGGGATATGTATTGTGAACACTCTCCAGTTAAACTGTTGTGTTAGCACAAAACATTACTGCATTAGGCTGTAGCCTGTAATCAATCCCAGCTGGAAGCTCATATCAACATTACTGTTCTTCTTGCCAGTTCCTTGTTAATCCTCTGAAAGGGTAGGTAAAAACAGGACTAGTGTCTTATATTACATAGGTTGATTTATAGAACCCAGCTATTCAAACATTTTATTCCGCACAATTTACAGGCCAAATAATTTTATTTCTGAAATGCTTAATTGGTTAATTTAGACCATACAAAATAAATGACAAAAGGCTCCAGCGGAAATTCCATCCCATAGTCTCATTTTGGAGTATTTTGTTCCCATTTGTAATGTCAGGCCTCCTTGTGTTCACTGTGGAAATGCTTTGTTGGGTTGAGAAGTGAGCCTTTATATACATATGGAATTCTTAGAAATACTGTCACTGAGCCAGGTATTTCAAAATACATGTTTTCCCAGAAACCCCAATCTATCAGATAGCATGTTTATCCATGCTGCTACTCTCCTTTTTTTAGAGCTGACACAGGATGGATAAGTGGCTCAAGTGTGAAGTTTTATCTGCCCTGAAAATGGCAGTAACACCCTTATGTACCTCCTGTTTTCCAAACCAGTTAGTCCCATCATAATGAACCAAAAAGCTTCCCCTGGATGAAAACAGAAGAATTCAAATAGAGAAAAAAACCCACAACATAATTCTAGCCAGAAAACAACTAGCTAGAGCTTTGTACTCTTTTTTTCTTTCTTTTTTTTTTTTTTTTGGCTTAAAACCTTCTCTTTCTACTCCCTCCTGACCCATAATCTTCAAAGTAGTTTGGATCCTTGGAGTCCCATTGACTCATCAGGAATCCTAGAAGTTAGCAGCCCGTCTGATGAAAAAGTCCTTTCCTTCTACAAGTTATTGACAAACTCCCTCCCCTGTTCACAGAAGCAGCTAGGACCATTGGGATCCCACATATTGGTTTGTCCCTGATCAATTTCCCAAAACGTGCTTTTACTAACCCTGAACATATGGTTGTGTTTTTGCTGGCGTCAAATGCAACTGCCAAGGCTCAGAGGAGTTTGTATCCCATAATTGTGTCCATTTTATTCCCATATATTGGTCCTGAATTTCCATATCATATGTAGACAGGTAAGAACCAGTTTTCTGGGTTAAATAGCAAGATATTCATGCTCTGGATACCTTCTAAATGCACTAAAACAGTCTCAAAGACATTGTTGATATCACTAAGTCAGTTATCCAGAAAAGAATGCTGCCTTAAATGAGGGTGAAACCAGAAAGATCTAAAAAAGTCATTGAACACTGAAAACACTTCTAGTCCTAACGTGTTTGCTTTGGGAAAATGCTACAGCAAATGGGGAGCCGTTTTGGGATACAATTGTACAGTCAGGGAGATTCCGATCTGAGCCTTACTGACTTCATGCACAACTGAGCACAGCTCTTTATTTCATGCCTACTACTTGTTTCCAATCTACAGTGAGCTGTGGTTCAAAAAATAATTCCAGTTTGTGTTTTTATTTTTTATTTTGAAGATTTTTTTTCTAGCAGAGATGAAAGATTAAAGCAGATCAAAATTTAAGGTAAAGTCTGAATTCCATAAAGCAGATGTCAGTCCTTTAGCCCATAGAGGAAACTATCCCTTGGTAGTCACGATAGATAGCCAGAGTCCTGCAGAAACAACTTGGAGAGTTTTTTGATTCAAACCTCTAGTTGATTTCCTAGTGGAAAGAAACTTAATTATATTTGCCAAATGTGTTACACTAGCTGCTTCATTGAGTTTTTTTAAATTCTTTTGAAAACCATCGTGTGAGTATCTAATAGTGTTTTGGTAAACTGTTTTCCCGACATAGGAAAATAGAATTAAAAAATCACTTTAAACTCAGTGGTACCTTCTTTTTCAACTCTTGAACTTTTGAACATCTCTTTGACACTTGTATCCCTATTATATATTTGACCCTCATCTTGCAACTAGTTTATTCTTCTAAACTTGTAACAGTAGGCACAGGGACTGGAGAATTTTCTTCCCTTTAGAGAAAATTCTGCTATGGGGATTTTTTTTTTCTGCTATGATGAATTTAAGTAATCTCTTTGTATAGAGTATAATTTCCTTTTCTGCATTCTCATTGTTTTTCTTAAGAAAATCTTTGGTTTAGTTATTAATCTCTCATTGGTTTTTAATACTATCAAATAACACCCCAGAACTCCAAGCCTTCTCTTTGTGAGTTGAGCAAATATTTCTTACTGAAATTTCACACAAAAGTAAAGAATCCAAATAAGATATAGTGCTCTAGGTGCAGAAGAAAAATAAAGGAAAAAAAAGGAAAAAAAAAAAAGCAAAATATAGAAAAACCACTTGCTTTAGCAGAAGCCCATACTATGCATCAATGGATGTCAAATTTACAATGACCATGACTGCCATTTATTTTGTATACACAAGGGTTTGAATATTTATGTCAGAATTTCTTGGCTATAGTAGGTGCACACACACAAAGCATCATATCTGCATGTTTGGGTTCATCTAACACACTGGGCACTGCTTTATGAGAAGCCTGTGTTTGTTCTGTGCATCCAAATACTTTCCATATGCATTCAACACATCAGCTACACAGTGATGTGCAATGATTCCAACACACCCAGAATTGGCAATTTTGTTGCACAGGCACTGTGTAAACATCTGAGCAGCCAGTGAAACATAGGCAGCTTCTTGTCCTGATGTCTTCCTGTCCCTAAAAGTCAAGCAGAGCTGCTCTGAACACATACTAGGATCCATAGTCCAAGGATTTATAGCCTCTGCCATGACTGGGCTGTTGTGTTATGCAGGAGTTTCCTTGAAAAATACCAGAAATTGTCACTTCTGCCCAGATAATATTTAAAGATGGGAAAAGAGTTGTTTAGAGAAATGCCATTGGCCTAGTAACACTATATTGTCATAAGAAAAAAACATATAATTACCTAAAATCTGCTTCTAACTGATCAGGACTGGTTTAAATCATTGGTTCTCTCTGTAATTGATATAGCAAAGGAATTCTGCCAGACTTCTAGATTGAATATGAAGTCTGTGCTTAGATGTTTAATAATTTATGGTTTATTTGTTTACTCTTTGATATTCCACTTATTATTAAATACTTATATTGCTTAAGAAAACTTTAAATGCCTAGCAAATTATTTTATTTTGGGGCAAGGTACTGTGTGACATTTTCTAGATACATCCTAAAGAAAGTAATATTTATGGGGGTCACTTGGATGAGCAGTCACATTTGTGAAGAGAGAGATGTAGTACTTGTTTTAAAGTACCGTGCAAGTCAAAGTCGGAAATGGCCAGAATCTTCCATGACAGAAGAATTAAAAATATTGTTTTAGGTGTCTTCACATGCAATAGATTTCTAATCTGTGAGTCTGAATGAATAAAAACAATATAAAGAAAATCATATATTTTTGGAACTGTTTTCTGGATTGTTTTCTTTATATGAGTAGATAATCTTAGAGGTTGTGTTGATCTTAGAGGTCTTTTCCAACCTTAACAATTGTATGATTCTATAACAATGATATCTTCAAGCGTCTTTGTTTAGCACTCCAGGAGCCTCACAGTACAAAGAAAAATGAAAATATAAAGTATAATGACTTTATACAATAAAATCACTGAGCATAAGGAACTGGGTACTTGCCTTTTGCTCTCAGTACACACTGACTTTATTCAGTCCCTGATCTTTATTAAATCGAGGTTCTGGAAAATATCTTAGATAAATAGGGTTGTGACCCTGTGAAGGCAAACTCTCTTGTAGACTATTAGGAAGTCCAAGTGGACTATTATGCTCATTCAATGTGAGAAATAGGTTCAGGGACTCAAGGATATTGACATGATCTAGCATGGTAGGATTCAGATCTCCAAGAGTCATTTGCAAAACACACATCTTCACAAAATAGGTGCTTCTTGATTTTTGTAAGGATAACACTTGTACTGAGCATTTTTGTCTCAGATTATCTATTGCAAATAAATGCAATTTTATTATTGCTAAATGTGTTCTATCTTAGTGTTTCTATACAGATTTGAAAGTAGATGAATAGTGATTTGGGAACACTCATTTAGTAAATACAAGTTTCTTGGGCCCCATAGATCTTTTTTTTCAATCCTAACAGGTGTTTCAGCAAATTTTTCTCCTGAACTCAGTTTTCACACTGATGCCAACATACAGAACTAAACTTTCACCTTCCAAAGCACCTTCAGTTTTATTTTGTGAGGACTGCACAAGTTTGTGTAGTAGTAAAATTTGTCACTTCCTTTGATGGAAAAAATTTCATATGAGAAAAATCTACAAATCATTCTCAAAAGCTAAACACTTTCAAGATGTGACAGACACTTGTATGTCAAAGTTTATTCATTTTATGGGATTGTTCTGAGGACTAGATACATTGCTTATTCAATCTCCGAGAAATCTTGGAAAGGCTCTCTTTAAAAACTTAAAATCTTTACACAACGTTTCACTACAAAAAATACTAAGTGCTTAATATAAAAACATGACAGTGACCTTTGAACCATGAGCTCATAGGAAGAATGGATTTAGGCTGCTTGCAATGCCTCAGCTAAAATTTCTTTATAGATTTTTAGAGTGCTCAAAAAGAGAGGGATTTACTTTAAACTATATTTTTTTTCAAGGCTATTTATATACAACCTTGTCAGTCATCTGCAGCATCATACAGCAGCTTCACAGCAAATAATTTTTCCTAAAGCCAGAGTCATTATTAGAGCTGGACAAAGAAAGGAACGACTCTATCTCATAAATAATGCAAAAATGCTGAGGGTATCTTTTTTCTGCGAGAGTCAGAACTGAGTCTTTTCAATGTGTTTAATGAATCAGCCTGAGGATAGTCAATAGGTAAGAACCAGTGGCTTGAATTTGCATTTAACATAAAACATTCTTTGCATTGGCTCCTACGTTAACAGTCCCATCAGTATGAACTCTCTATCTGATCAGTCTTTCTAGTGAACTTTCATCAAAACTGGTAAAATTCCACTAAAATTCTCATTTGAGTTGAAATTATATTTTAGTGGTGGGGGAATAAAAAGGAGAAAAGTTATTGTTTGACACTTTTTTGTTGTTCTCTGATCCTTGCTTCTTTGGTTGCAAAAACTAGCAAGTAGTGTATTGCAATAGCTAGATGCAAAAATCATTCCACCACAAATTATTTTAAAGGGAAGAAGTAATGACAGCAAGTTTCATGTTATCAACAGGCTTATACTGTCTCATTATCACGAAGAGAGGAAAGAGACTCAAAAATACAAAAAAATAAACTTTGTAAATTATTATTTTACTTTCCTACAGAATTTGAATTCACATCAAATTAATTTCTGCCGTATAATTTGGTTATATAGCCCAGAAAATGTTTTGGTTTCTATATAATTGAACAAACATGTCCTGTTCTCTTATAGATCGGGGTTTTAATTCTGTGGACTCCAACAGGGATCTCTCTGATTAAATCTTTCTGTGGTATTGGCCACTGAAACTTGAAGGAACCTAATATGCTCCAGAGAACTGTCCCTCCGTGCAATTTGGTTGCAGTAAGTAGCTCAGTCAGAAATTATTAGGGAGGGACTGACTAGCAGACAGGCAGAGTTCAGTTTGTGCTGCCTCCTCTCCCACACAAAATAACTCCTTTCTTTTGAAACCTGCAGTGATATTCCTTAGCTGCACCTGGTCAGAGAAATTTCTGGGTTTTGGCTTAAATTCTGTTAAATTAAAGTGTTGGTTTTCTCTTAGTCAGCTTTTAAACATTTTTATATTTTCAAAGCAAATTCCAGATACTTTCAGTTCTTATACAATTCTTATGTGATATACAAGTATTTTACAATATAGACAGGTTAAGTGTCAGTATTTAAGAGAGAGAAACTTAGAGGACATTTAGGACTGGCTGCATAAAGGGAGGAGACTACATTATGCTAAGACTTCATTGTAAGTACATATTGTCATCAGTCTGTCCCGTGTTCCTCAGCATTCTTTGGACACAGACACCTGAAACATAGATGGATATAAACAAGCACTGGAAATGTGCAAATATTATCCCACAAGGTCACAGGCCACAACATACCACCAAATTAATTTTTCTTCAAGGGATAAATTGTACGGTGGTTGCAGCAGCCATCGTATCCTACCTGTTTAATATTCAAACCAAGGTGGAGCACCAGTGAGAAAGGGCAATGTCCATACCATGTTGTTGAAGGAATTTTTGCTTCCTGTCTAAGTCTTCCATAAGAACATAAAACATTATGCTCAAAATTCTCACTGTTTGTGTGATTATGTTTTGTTTGACATACTATAAAGAGTCTAAGCCACCATTCTAAGTGGTGTAAGAACCATTTGCTTGCAACTTAAGCTGGAAGAAATTTATCTTTTACCATATTGAGTGACCCAGGATGTGTAACATGGTAACAACCAGAAGTTCTCAGGAGACATGATTTGCTAATGTCAGTTGGAGTTGCCTGATCCCACACTGGAATTACCAGATTGAAAATATTCATCTCTTTCATGCTATTTTCTGAGTAGTAAATACCTGTTTAAAATAAATTTTCTGTTTCAATAAACACAGCACAGACATAAAATTCTGGTGCAGCACATGCAGACTTTGTTAATTTTTACCTGTGTCACTATAAAAATGTGATACCATCTTTAACTGTTCAATCCAAACAGTTGTTTGGAGTTCTTACTATTGTCAGAACATGGGAACAGTTAAACCTTGTGGAAGCACAAAGGAAGAAAGCAAGCCACTGCTGCTGCCACTTGCAGGAAAACAGACTTGTCATTTACTGTGGGAAACAAGTTAAACTACAATAGCAGCAGCAGCTTACTGATTTCCTTAATTTTTTTAGCAAGCAGAACTCAGCACCTGGACAATGAATTTTCCACCTAATCATCAGCACAGATAGGATGTTCGATTTGGCAGGGCAAAGACACCTCTACAAGGAATTACAGAATTTCATTTTAAGAATGTGCAACGGGTACTTATTTACTGTTTAGGACATTCAGTGGCTGAGTTTCAAAGCACAAATCTAAGTGTTAAGTACTCATTTATGACTTCGTAAATTAATTGGAAAATTGTTTTACACATTAAAAAGACAATTTGCAATCACTTTTAAGACACGGGATGTGCGTGTTGTAGCCTTTTGAAGACTGCAATTTAATTTCCTCCTTGTAAAACAATATCTGTGCTTTATAGAGTTTTGTATTTCTTAGCCAAACATTTTAATGGTGCAAGAGACAGGCTACTTCTGTGACTGAAAGTTTCATCAGTCTTCCAAAATCTTTTTTCTAAGTCATCTTTTTAAAGTTAAAATTATTCACCTTCCCATTTGATTTCAGTAGCATGTTACTATGTACCTGTATCATTACCATTTAATGATAAAATCCTGGGAAACATCCTCCTAATTGGGTCTTTTGCTACCAATTAGACGAAAGGGGGTCTTTTGTTGTAGGGCTTCTTACACCAATGATCTGACAAAAATAGGCTGTTCATATGCATAATAGCTGCCACCAGTTGTGGTAACTAGTCTCATCTAGAATCACATGCAGGCAGTCAAGTACCTGATTCTGGAAATTACATCTGCTGAGAAAAAAAACAGAGTGTTTTTGGTGGCATTTTTTCTGTTTGTTTGGTTTTTACGTTTTTTGGGTTTTTGCTGATCTGAACCTCTGCTGAAGGGAGTGGATATACTAAATAGAATATATCTTACTTATTACTTTCCAATTTATGATAAGCAAACAGCATGACATCTCAGAGAGAGTAGCTGGTATAATATAGAGAATATATTGCTTTTCATCTTATAAAGATCCGAAATGCCGAGGCCTGACACTGATTTCTGAAAACATATGACTGTTTGTTTCGATCTGTTTAACATAAACATTTTATAGTGCTCATTATAACAAGCACATCACTTTTACATCACCTTTGTAATGCAAAAATATATTACCCTCTAATTTTATCAATTTGGACTTCTCCAAGATAATATAGATAAACTGCTAGAGAAATATGAAGGGCATGTTTCTTGACTGAATCAATTTTTTACCACACACTTCAGGATATTGCACAGGACCTGTCTTTGGGTCCTGAACCCAGAGATGAGTATTATGCCATCTAAGCTCTGACATGGTGCTGAAGAACTCAAAGTTGTTCCTGAGCTTGCAGGTTGAATCTACATTTCCTGGAACTTGTCAAACAACAAAAAGCTCTGGTAAAGGCTTCCTCCTATCTGCAGCATGTTTCATCTAGAGACTATTATAAGAAGAGAGTTTTGGGTTTAGCAATATTGACTTTATATCTGCAGAAAGCTTCACCAACAGGAGCAGAGTCATCCTTCTGCTGCCTGTGGGGGGGCTGCTGTCCACAGTTCAGAGCTTTCCAACCTCCCTGTAAAACCAGGGCAAAGATGTCACTATGACTCTATAAAGTAATGCAACCATGTGGAATAAGAAGAGAGAAAACCTGCAGCTCTGGGATATTTATATGGGGAAAAGTTTTTTAACACCATTTTTTGCCCTAGGAACTGTCTGAACTATATCAGATACACTATGTGTAAGATTTAGGTTTAATTACAAATCATTTGAAGTGCACCTTTCAGCTTCCCCACTGAAAACTAGGAGCAAATGTTCAGCACATATATAGGCAACAGTAAGTTAAACTAAGTCCTTCAGTTAAAGAAACTTTTATCCATGAATCTTACTGTAATTGAAACATTAAACTTTTACTAATATTGTAATGTAGAAATGATTTCTGGAAAAGTCTTTACCATTCCCATCTATCCTTTTATATATATGATTGCAGTGCTGTTACCTATGGGATGTTTTCAGGTGCTTTGCCTTCTTTAAGCAGCTTATTCAGTTAGTGAAATCACTTTCAGATAAGGTTATTCCTGCACTAGCATCTGAGTAATTGTGGAGAGGATCCTTGTAAAACACCTGAATATTAAACTCATACCCTCAGAGGAGATTATTGTGTAGCCCACTAGAATTTACTCTTCAGAATTGCGTAGGGAGATTCAAACTACACATCCCTTTGCTTTTAATCCAATTAATGCTGCTTATGAAGCTTAAAAAGGTCTTGTTCCTCCTTGTTTACCTGTATCTCACTTTGATGAATATTCTTGTCATATCTTTGTCGCAGTTCTCTATGCTCTACAGAATTTAATTTTTCTTCTTTCTCACTTTTCCCGTATTTTTTAGTATAATTGAATTTTCTTCACTTTGTTGTCACATTTTTCCATCCTTGATATTAGTAAAATGTTGTATTTTAGCTTTACTTTCATAAGACTATGAAAGCAAAAATTTGTGGGTTTTTTTCTGTCTTGAGGAGGCCTTGAGGTGTTGCAGGGAAGTTGTTTGGTTTGTGCACATTTTTCTACACTGCCTTTAACTATATTGGTTTAACATTGCCATTCTTATGGGAATTTTGCCATGGCTTGTCATGCTTAGCCTTCTATAAGAATTACTGCTTTCTTCTTTCTTGTCTCCTAGGATTTCTGTGCATTTCACTGTGGTTGGTTGTTTGCTGGGGTGTGTTGTTGTTGTTGTTATTATTGGTTTGGGTTTTTTTATTTAAACAATTCTTTAGTAGATTTTGTGTCTTTTAACATCCTAATTCTTATAGTAAATTCATTTGGTTTCCTCTGTGCATGAGCATACATGTCTACTCACCTACATGTCCCCGTTAATAATTTTTAAAGTCATTGCTCAGATTGAACAAATGTTGACAGAAGGTTGAAAGTTCAAAAATAGTAAGTTTAATGAAAAATATATAGATTCTGTTATTGATCTTTACCGAAAGAAATAGGCTGCTACATTAAGCCAGAAAACACGCATAGAAGAGAGACATTAAAAGGGCTTCATCAAAAGAAGATCTTTTCTACATTACTCACCTTCCTCGACAACAGAAAACCCAGTCACAGAACACAAAGATATGGGAGTCCAGCTCTGTGGGTTCTCTGATGATAAAAGCATGTGCTTTGCAGTAAACTCACTTGGTTGTTTCCAGTTCCATTTTTTATCTGCCTGTATATTGGCTCTCTGTGGGCTCAGTTACTTGGCCTAAATTGTCTGACTGATACCTTGTGGGCATAACATAAAGATATGGTAAGGTGTAGGCATCCTTATTTGAAGTGAAACTGTAAATACTCAGGAGAGGGCATATCTACAATTCTACGTGAAGAGTAAATGCAACCAAAAAAAAACCCCATTAATTTTAAAATGCCCAAGTCTCAGGGCATGGAGGACACAGTTCTTGGGATTTACATTGCCTGAAGAGTTAGTTCTACATATTGCCTAGCCTGAAAAAGCAGCATTTTCATCTATGATTTTTCTTTGACAAGTCAGTGATATAAGAAATTCTACTGAATTCAAAAAACACTTTGAAAGAATGACTTTTTTAAAGTAGATATAGGAAATGGGGCAAATTGTATATGCCTTTCACCAGCATAGGAAGCACAGGAATAGTATTTCCTAAACTCTGCTGGAATAAGGCATTGCTTTATTATCCTTACAGGCACATCAAATCCTTCTGCTTCTAATCTTCTAGAAATGCTTAAAAAATCTTTCACACTGATGTTTTCATTGGCATTCATCTTCAAAGGTTCAATTCCAATGCTGAAATAATTCTTGATAGTTTTCTTTGGGGTTTTTTTCCCCCCCTGTTAGTTAGATGCTGAGCTCTCTGGTCCTTTCATTCTATTTGTACCATTTCCACATTGCCAGGTACCTGGCTTGTAGCAAGGGTACCCCATCACAGCTCAGTCTAAGGGATGATTGCAGCCCTTGGATACTGAAACACCTACTAAAATAAATATGAACTATTCTTCCACATAATTATTTTGCTACTTTTGTTGTTATTTTTGTTGTTGTGGTTGTTGTTTTCTAAATGTAAAACAAAGAAAGAAGCTGGATCTTCAGTGTACCTTTCTGAAAAGATAATTATTTTTATATAGATGTAGATATGTATTTATGTGTATATCCACTTTCTAGAAAAAAATGCACAACAAAATTCTATTTATAAATCAGGTCTACCAAGTCTGTACATTCTAGGATAGATGAGCTCTCCTAAATCCTGTCTAAGGTACAGTGCAAGCACCTGACTTCCATGACAAAACGATTTAGTAAATGACCACTCATTTTACAATACAGACTGTAAGATTTCAAAAGGAAAAGGAGAACGAAATGCAAAAAGGGACATTTTCTTTCCAAGCTTTTCTGTGCTTCAGGTTTAGACAGATCAATGCTGGCACTGTGCCCAGCTTCCAAGACTGAGTTGTTAGCTATGCACCAAACCTCCTCATTATGGTACACAATCTTGGTGTATCTGCTCACCGACTAAAGGAGAAGTCAAACCCCATCCTTTATTTAGCAATCAACAGTTACCTGGGAACAATGAGTCTTGGAGTCAAGCTCCTCCTCAGCCTGAGCAGATTTCTATATGCAGTTCCCACTTTCCCCAGCCAGCAGACTGGCTTTTTACCTGCATGAGGACCCCATGTTTGCTTTCCCTCAAACCATTACTGCAGAGGAGTTTGGTGCATGAGAGACATAGGACATAAAGAGGCAGGGCAGGAAGGAAACCCAAAGTAGCCACAGGGCTCTTGGACCTAGGGCAGGGAAGTGTCCTGCTTCTGGGAGCCTCAGGGGAATGTGAGGCAGCCAGTTTACAGATTATCAGATGTACAGAAGAGCTTGGATCACATAACCCTGGGGAGTGATTTGCTCCATTCTAGAGTAGGCACTTTACCAGCTGTGCCAGAGGTCCTGCTGATTGTGCTGACTGCAATTCCAACAGCTTTAGGGAAAGTTTTCTTATCTAGTTTGCTTATAGACACCTACATGAGGACAGATAAATGCAGATATCTTAACCTGAGGTCTGAAGCACACCATTTCTACTTTATTTGAAAATCCTAGTTGAGAAAGTATTTCAAGGACCAAGATCAGGGAATTGAATCTGTTCCTTTCCATGGGAACACAGCCTTCTTTTACTCGTTCCATGTCCATCCCATTGTGAAGAGAGGCAACTTCTTCCATTTCCCAAATATCTCATATAGAGGTGATTAGGTCACACTCCCAAGATCTAAGTGGTATGAGTTAACTCCCTCCACACCTGCTCAAGAAGACTTACAACCCAAATTTCCTTTTTACAGTGTTCTCTAGCTACTCAGTTATTGTAGGAAAGAAGTAGGTCACTGCTCCACCTTTGAAAAAAGACTCTTCTGGGTTGCTGCAGGTTGAAGATTATTGTATCTCTAATGCAGCCTATAACTGTGACTGAATGACCTAGATTTCCAAACAGAGATATTTGGATAGCAGTTGTTTCCACAAATTTATGTAACTGTTGTTGATACTTTTCCATGTCAGCTGACGCTGCTAAGCTAAAATACAAGGCATATCAGAATGTTTTGGAGTAATTTTGATTCTGAAATATTTTTTATTTACATTAGATCATGAGGAAGTTTAAATTTATTATCTCCAGGACACAGAACATTTAGTCTCAGGGGGCTACTTATTCTTTAATTCAAGGCTACATTCTCTCTGCTTGATAGCTGATTTAATGTTCAGAGACCTTTCTAAATCCTTACTCTAAGTTACCACTTATCCAGAGCTCTGCAACTAGAATGGTAACCCCCATGCCATTGAATTTGCAATGACATGCTGGAGATCTATAGGGTTTTCCCTGTCTTATGAGAGCAAGGATTTTTCTACCCTAAAAGGCTTTCACCTACAAAATACATTATCACATCGCTTATTTATGTGGACACAGAACCAAAGCTGGAATTTAAATTGATGTGTAAGGTGTGGCTTGTGTTTAGCAATCACAGAGGTGAGATGTAAAGCCATAGAAATGCAGTTTTCTTGGTGCTGAAGGACAGAGTCTGGCTTCTTAAAAGGTATGTTAGAAGTGGTACACAGACACTTCAATTTAATTCACTTCTGAGATGACTGAATAGATATCAAATAGAAATATGGATGTTCTTGGGGTTTTTTGTCCAGACTAGGCTAAGGCTAATTTTCTGTAGTCACTAGCACAATCTGGATAGCAGCACCAAGTCTCTGTGGAGCCGAGACAACTCTGCACTGCCACAAAGAAGAAATAGAGGATAGTCAAATTTGAAATGTCGTTGCCGGCCAATAAAGACAAGATCCTTTTATTTTCAAAACTGTCTGATTTCCCATTAAAAATTTTATATTGAATACATTAAGCTATGCTGACCTTTGTGATGAATGTGTAAAGCATGCTGCAAGCAGATCAGAAAGAAAAGAAAAAGAAATGTCAATATAAAGTAACAAATATGGATAAAATTAGTTTAATTACAGTGGAATTCCTGGTGGATTATATTATACTTGCAGTAATACTAAAAGATTTCACCATGATTAATGTTATTAAATTGTGTGCCAAGCGAAATAATGATTTTTCTCCTTTCATAGGAAAAAATTTCCACTTACAGTGTAGTAAGATGAAATATTTTACTTTTTTCCTGTAGGTACATTAGTATCTGTAATTAAATGAATCAGATGCAAGGGCATAGCCAGAATTTTCTAAAGATGATTTCTCCCTGTTGGACACCATGTCTGACCCTCTCCTTTCTTCTGACTCAACTTCTTGTTTCGCATGGATTTTCTTTGTCTTTTCCCAAGACACAAGGCTTTAAAACCCCCTACTTGGCTCTCTCCTCAGTTTGTTTTTTTGTCCTGCTTCCTTCTTACAGATACAGAAGTCTGTGCCTTTCTCTTTTTTTTTTAAAAAAAAAAAAAAATCCCTCCTAATTTCTAGCCTACTTCAAAGGTTCAGTAGTTTTCTTTGCAACATTTACCACTTAAAATGTCCTTCTTTATACTCACCTTGCCTTTCCCCATTATGAATTTCCTTGTAACTAAGAAGTGATCACTTTTAGCAAATTTTTTGAGCACATTCTGAACTTTCATTTTTCCAGACCTGTGATTTCATAGAACACAATCTTTCTTGGGTTTTTTTCTGATCTCTTCTGTTTTTCTCTTTTCTCTCCTTTCAGTTTTTGTTGTTTGTTTGCTATTTTTATTTATTGTTTATTGTCTCTCATTCCTTTCTCTTGCCCTTTTTCATGGCTCTAAGGAAACAAATTCTAGTAGCATCACTATTCTGTTGTTTCACAGATCTGCACTTATATTCCAAATTTTTAGATTAATTCAAATATCACTCTGAGTTTTCATTCTCTGCTCCACTTTTTCTCCCCCATCTTCAAGATTACACACAAATAATATGTCTGAAATATAAAATACAGCCTTTGCAGCCCATATCTGAAGGTAAGACTTATGTCTTAAATGTGATGATATCTTTTATTCTGATTCAGCACAACTTGTTATGTTCAGAATAATGCAGCTATTGGTTCATCCACTTTATTTCTACTATTTCTCTTTTTACATGTTTCCATCTGCTATTTCATAAAACAGCTGAAGAAACAAGCTCCTTGTCTTGCTAATTCATCCTACCATTTCCAAGTGTTAGGAGACAAGACTTACCTTCAGTTCCTAAATCTAACATTATTTCAGGCTTAATTTTTACACTGATATTATAATAAATATTCCCTCAAAACTGAAACATCCCCCTTCAAATCTACCATTAAAACTTTTTTATATGAAGATGTGTAACAAGGGAATGACCAAAGGTGACAAAAGAGCACTCTCTATCTACTGACAGTAGTGTATTGTAATTTCCCTACACAGTTTTATGTGTGTGTATATGTGTGTGTGTGTTAACTGCTAGCTCAAAGTTTGTGCTTAAGTCTTCTTAAGCTCTTTCTATTAGAAAGCCTCCTGTTGTAATGTATTTTTCCACCTTCTGGAAAAAAAAATATGGTTCATAACCAAGCTCAGAGCTAATATAAAAATACAAGTATAAGTAGCATTTCTGAGGGTGTTGTTTTATATATATTTTATATGTCTGTAGTGCAATGAAAACATAGATGGCTCAGTTACTTTGAATGAGTTTACCTCACCTAACTTCAGCTACATCTGTGGTACATTTCTTTTATAGTCAATAGGGAAAATAAGTACTTCTAGAATGTGATTCACTCCCTCTTAATATGGATGTCAAAACTTGGTATATAGCAAGAATGAAGTCCTACTCTGCTAATGTTCAATTGGAGTCCTGCCATCACTGTCAGTAGGGCCAGAATTTACCCCCAAATATGCTAAGAGCTTTTTCAGAGGTGTATTCAAATCAACTTTCCAAACTCAACAGAGCACACCAAAATCTTAAGCCAAACCCAGCAGAAGATCCAAAATCAATATGACTTTTCCAATATTATAACTTCTAAAGTAGAAAACTTATAAATTTCCACTTAGAACATGACATGAATTAAGATTTACATATTGAATAAATAACTAAGTTACAATTACATATTTTAATCAGAGACAGAATTTTGGATCACCTGTGTGGAAAAAATGGATACTAGTGAGCAACCAAGCCACGACCTCAAAATAAAAATTAATGTTCATTATCAGTACTAATCAAATTAATTAATTAGAATATATAGTAGAAACAGAATGACTAAAACAAACCAACACTTTCTTAATTTTTTAAAAAAGTCTCACTTCCCCAATGTCTAATAACTCAGTCTAAGTCACCTATTTATCTATTTTTAATAATTAGTATTAGTGAAGAAAAATTTCTCATTAGAAAAGCTAAAGGCTGGAAAAGTCATCAAGGTACAGATAATGTTTTTATCCCATGACAGTTTCTTCCTCAGAAAATAATTAAGCAGAAATAGCAGAACATTTTGTCGAATTGTGTTTTTAAAATTGCAATAATAATTATAATTATCATCTTGTCACAATATCTCTGGACTGCTTTCTTTGAAACCCCACTTCAAATATAAAAACCACTTCCAAATAAGCTGTTTTAATCCCTAAATGAGCATGGTGGTGCATCCACCTCCCTGCCCAGGCCACACTATGATCTGAGAAATGCTTCCTAGTCCTTGGCCTTGATGAGAAGCAGCTGGGCTCAGGTCCTCTTGAGCTTATCAGAAACATTATCTGCTCCCAGGAACTTGTGCTGTCTAACTGACGCCTTAGGATTTAGCTTTTATATTTTTCGGATCCTGTACTGCTTTAGTGTGTAACTCTAAAACTCCATATTTCCTGTTAGCAATATGCACGTTGACTCATGCTGGTTAGACATAACAAGCCCTCTCTAGGTTTGCACCTCAAGGACACCTTGTTATCCCAGGTCCCGAAATATGTAGACTAAGCCTCCAAAAGGGGGAACAAACTTGGGGTAATGACATCATTACCTGAAATTGTAACTGGAGAATTAACCCTGATATGCAAATGGACCAAACTTATAAAAGTGTGAAGAACCTGTGACCTGTTTTCCATTTTGGGTGTAGCCCTAGCCCGTAGTGTACCTTATTACAACAAGGCCCTTCAATACATACCCTCTTTTATTCTCTTAATCTTGTCTAGCCTCTGTTTTCAGGTAGCCCCTCCAGGGCATCATAACAAGCTCCTGTGTTTTAATGAACAGCCTTGGAAACTTATTATTCTTGCCTGAATAGCAACCCAAGTAGAATATTTTTGTTATCAAGCTTTCAAAGAAAGTTACCAACCTGAATTGCTGCCAGATGGAAAATTATTTCGACTAAAGCCAAATCTCTTGTGACCCCATGAACAGCAGTCCAAAGTGAGACCCCTGGAGCTCTCCTGGACCACAGTGGGCTGTGACCAACATGTCCCTCTTGGAGCCAGTGAACTCTCATGTCTCCTGTACTCAGAGGATCACCAAATGACAACAGGTCCTGGGCTGATACCCTCAATCCACGAGGATGGGTGCTTTACCCCTTGAGAAGATGCAAAGGCATTCAAATTTCACTGAATTTGAGGGGAGTGTTTCACATGTGTACAGACTCTTTATGACTGTGTGTGTGTGAGTGTGAATATGCTATAGCAAATGTACTTAGGAATATTGTTCTCATAGATATTTAAGTAGTTTAACTTTGTAGTAAGTCAGGCCTGCTAGTAAGGTACTGTTGTGATACCATAAATTCTACATGAATCCTTTGCTAAATCATTTAACTTAAGCTATCAGTTAAGTGCTGCTAAGTGCAGTTGGGCCTTTAAGCATAAACTCTTGGTCAGTTTAGGCTCAATTTAGCACAGGGATCTACTCTGAACCTTGTGACTCAACAGGAGGATCTTCCTTTTATCCTTTTGTAAGGATTTCTTTTTATCCTTACATTTTCCTACCCACTTCTGTACTCCTCAACCCTCCCCCTGCCCCCCCAGCTTCCACCTAGATAATTTTGGGGTTATTTTGGTTTGGATTGATTTATTTTGGATTTTTGTTGGCTTTTTCTCTGTGTGCTTTAACAATCTAGTAAGCAGTACAGTGAATCTTGCCAACAAACTTTGTTGTGCTTTTGCTTTTATATTAAACCTGTTTTTGCCAATACTTTTGTCTGACTCCTTAAACAATCTTAAAACATTCATTCGCGACAAAGAGGAGGAAAACTTGAAATGCGAGGATGAAACTTTTTTTTCATAGTTAACCAAGTTATACATGCTTTACTTCCCACTTAAACCTCATGCTTCTCAGGACAGGATCACAGCACTGTTTATGAAAATGGGTGACAGATTGTACTGGGTTTGGCTGGGATAATTTTTTTCGCAGTAGCTGGTATAGGGCTGTGTTTTGGATTTGTGCCGGAAACAATATTGAAAACCCAGGGATGTTTTAGTTATTGCTGAGCAGTTCTTGCACAGAGCCAAGGCCTTTTCTGGTTCTCACCCCCCTTCACCTGGAAGGAGGCTTTGGGTGCACAAGGACTTGGGAGCAGAGTGAGGACAGCTGACCCCAGTTGATATCCCACACCACATGGCATCATGCTCAACATATAGAACTGGGAGAAAAAGAAGGAAACAGGGACACTCTTCAAAGTTACAGCATTTGTCTTTGTAACGAAGATATGGTTACATGTGATGGAGCCCTGTTTTCCTACCTGCTGATGGGAAATAGTGAATTAATGTTTTTTTCTTGCCTTGAATGCACAGCTTTCTCTTTACCTATTAAATTGCTTTTTACTCACCCCATGGGTTGTCCCATCTTTACTCTTCTGATTCTTTCCCCCATCCCATTGAGTGGAACAAGTAAGTAACTGTGTGAGGCTGAGCTCTCTGCCAGTGGTAAACCACAACACATGTTAAGATAAAGATGTGGCATGAGTTACTTATGTTGCAGGAATAATATTCAATAATATTCATCTCTGGTTTTCTGTTCTACATTGGTTTAGACCAATGGGATAAAACATACAGGAAACCCATGGAGAAGTAAATAATCTGTGATTGAATGCTTGTGTAATAGGTATGGTATATTTGTCTAAGAAATCAGGAAAAGCCATGAAGACTAAACCAGTAAGACATCTATAAAAAAAGATGAAGACCAGTAATCAGTTTAAGAGATCTTACTTCAAAGTACAACCCTATTTCGGAAACATTAAAAGGAGTAAGGAAATCTGTCTACAGTGTTGGAAAATTGCTAAACAAAAGAGATATTCATTAAAAAAACCCCAAATATAAAATATATTAAATCCTATTGAAAAAGGGGGATGGGGAAATATTCAACAACTGGCAAAAGTATAAAAACAATCTCAAATGAGAACCATAAGTTCCACAGCAATCTAGTGGAAAAAAAGGATGGGACCACAAGTCAGCTACATACTGATTCAACTCACAGGCTATCAGTTGGCACTGAGTGATATATGAAATCCCAAAGAATGCCAAAATCCAAACCAGCATAATATTTAAACTATAAAGGGGCCCTGCTGACCCATTCCAGAGCTTTCCTTATTTTTTAAATTATAGGTTGGCCTCTTAGGCGTGCTTTGGCCAAGCTCTCAAAAGAAAGGATTTAAGCCTTTTTTATTTGGAATCATCATTTACTTAAAGCTCATGCTTCTCTCTTCAAAGCCTAAGCAGGGGCTGTATCATCAATGCACGAGAGCAGCAGAGAGCAGACAGGTCGAGCACACTGTAACTGTCCAGATATCTTGAGCCATGATGTCTGTGCAGAAGGATTATGAACCTGAGCTGGATTGCAAATTTAACCAGGTCTCCAAAAGTTTTTCATTGTTGAAGTGGCACAAAGAAGAAAAACTGTACCAGGGAGTCTGGCCCTGAGAGTGCAGATTCAAAACACATTGATTAAAATTTATACACAGTGGTTAAACTTGGAGGAAGAAAACTGGTATAATATTTGGATTAAACATCAGCTGAAAACAAACACCTTTATTTTTTTTCCACCTAATGCATGTCTAGAAAAGTTCTCAAAGACTAGCAAATACTGTTTAAGCGACTGAGCTTTTATTGTCGTGACTATGTTTTTAATGTCTTTCAAGTATGTTGAGGAGCAGAAAGATCAAAATTCAGAGATGTGGTAATTTGTGCAGTGTTTGTGGTCTCACCATACCTCAGAATTCTGGAAATAGCAGAAAACAGTTTGTACTCTCAAGATTTATAGTCAATTTTCTAGACTTCCCAGGCTAGATAAGTATGTTATAGACAAGTCCGAAATAATAATCCTCATTTCTGGACAACTGCAAACCACAGATTAAAACCAGAATCCATGGTCTGTACTTCTGTGCTTTTGTAGTTTGGATAAATTATCTGAATCAAACATCCAAGGCATCAACAATGGGGAAAAATCAATCAGGAACATATGCCATTTTAAAGATCTTCTTCCAGCTATTAAGGGGAATAGAGAGATGGTTTCTTAAGCAAATCCATAAGGACTTCTGATCCACCCCAAAAAAACACAGTAGAAGGAACAATATGAAAATAACAGTGAAAGCTGTCCTTACTATCCTCTTACACACTTGCATTTTAGGATGGTGTTGTCTTTAAGGAGTGAAAATAACTGTCCCTTCTGTCTCTCTATGGAGGTGGCACAGTTGTGCTCCATTTTTCTTTTAAATGAAATTAAATGCTTTAACCTAGAACCTCAAAATTTATCTTCTTAAGTCAAGGAACAGAAAAGAAAGAGGTTGACATTTAGAAATGTTCTACTGGGAATTTGGGAGGGAGGATGCATTTTTTTCAGAAAACAAAACAAAATTTGGAGCAGAGGCCTAGGAAATCTTATTGTAGATGGTAATATATATATGTATATGGATTATACACTTTTTTTTACTTTAAGTTGAAATCTGGAGATCTGATCCAGCAACAATTTCAGCTGCAGTCTGTAGGTCCCTATCTCCCATACTGACAGTTTCTAATTTAGGTACCTCATGTAAGCGTTTCAAGATAAGTCACGCTAATCCATCAGATTCAGCCTCGCCTGCAGTCTGTGCCACACTGGGACAATGGGGAGTTTTAGGTCCAGCAAGCCTGGAACCAACTGTCTCAATGACAAGGATGCCTGGGGCTACAAAGCTGGGACACTACAAAGCGTTTTAACCCAGGACAGTCCCCACAAAGTCCTGGACATTTGCAGGCAAAACTAAACTGGAAAGAGACCAGTCAGGTTTCTGAGAGAAGCCAGTTGGAATCTTGTTGACATGACTGCATGTCCATCCAACACGAAAACCTACTTTGCTGGAAAATGCCTGACCTATTCTGTGTAATGCTGCCACATTAGGCTTACAATTACTGAAGAGCTTTGGACTACTACAGAATCACTGAATTTTTTAAGAGCTGCTTGTAAAGAAGAATAACAGGAAAAAAACCCCCAAACCCAACAAACGACATTTGGCTTCTTTGTGTCCCTCAAACTTGAATGTTGCTTTCAGTGTAGCAGTTCTCATCCATTGCAAGAACAGGAATTTATATGCAGTTGCATGTACTGCTGAGTGTTCCCTAGAAATAACAAGACAGTTGGGAAATGGGGAAAATGTTTGTAAAAAGACAGACACTTTCTTTTAAATTGCAGCATCATAAAGTCTCTCAAACTGTTACAGAAGATATAGAAGCAGCATGCATAAACCTTAGATAATATTCACAAACCCACTGAAAAGAGACGAGAAGCCACTCAAAATGCTAAATTTCTTGTACGGGACTCTTTGAAGTACTTTGTGAGTTTTCGTTGTGCCTCTGCATTTTAATTTTTCCTTTCCCTTTATTTCTAAAGATATTTACACCAGAGTGGGATCAGATGCTAATGTAAAATCAAGCTTGCAACCTGACTTTATGAAGAGAGGCATTTCTAAAAATAAATGTGAGTAGTGGATTTAAAGCTGTTATAACTTCTCTGACTATTTTTACATCTTGTATCGTTTTATGTCCACAAAGATATACCTACACTTATTTTGCTGAGTGGACACAGTATTCTGTTTTTAGTGTGGCTGGCATATATTTCTTTAATCTTTCTAGTTGACAAGCTCAGTGTAAGCTAGTTGCAAGACAATTAAACAAATGTTAATATTAGGAACAGCCTTGGAGTTGCTGCAGAGTGGGGATACTGAATAACTGGACTGAACACCAGGTTCAACCACAGGCTGCTTGCGTTATTTCTAGCCAGCTTGCTTGCACTTTCTATCCCGCTTTTCTATCTCAGTAAGAAGAGGGATAATATTGCCTTTTTAGCACCTTCTTTGTTCTCTTTTGGGCAGAGACTTAACCTTTCCATATGTGCTTGCATGGTGTCCCTCACAACGGTAGCTGATTAGTAGCTAATTAGCAGAAAAAAAATACAGCTATATGTTTGCTAACTGGACAATGTGTTTTCACCTGAAGCAAAACATTTTGTAGTAACTTTATGCTTTACGTTATTATTAACATACCTCAGGGTCAGAACCCACTTTCTGGAGAGATAAAGAACAGACACCATAGAGGGCACTCATCTGGAATGCAGGGTTCACATCTAATTGATTCAAAATCCGGATCTGGACTTTGGTCTCATAGCAGGAAAGTGTTTTTTCCTAGTCTCAAAGTATTTTATCTCATCTTCTGCAAGTGTTTGATATTATTTAGTTAAGTATTCTGTGGGTAAGAAACATCCAATTCATCATGACTTATTGCAGGAACTTAGCTGAGCTTCCCTAATTGATAGCCTAGGTATCCTGTATAGTGTGCAAAAAAGGCAAAAGCCTCTTGGACTGTTTTAAGCCCTTTTTGATGTCTTTTGGTTTTTTCCGTTTGGAATAAGGCATTAATCCTGAATCTTTTATATCATCAAGGCACAGCCTAACCATAGTTGGTCCTTGTGGGTCCCTTCCAACTCAGCATATTCTGTAATATTTATTTTATGATAAGTTCATCAGTACTTATGACCATTTAGGAAAATTTCATTTGCAATCCAGCAAAAAAAAAGCAAATACAATGTTGATATTTCAGATATTTACAAAGAATATTAAAAAATCTTCATATTACAAGCAAGTAATAAACAAATGTTTAGGAAAGTGAAGTCAACTCTATGTCTTAGATCTGATCTTTCTAGATAACTAAAAAGAATATATATATAAAGTTAAATAACACTCTCTGCCCAGAATATGATCTTTCTAAAAATAATACTTCAGCTGCATCCAGAAACTCTAAAACAGGACTTGTTTGATATCACTGGGGATCATCTCCTGCCACAGGAGTCACATATCATTTTCCAAGTAGATCATACTGCCAAAATGGTGCAGCAAGTTCATTGCCATAAAGTAAAAATTCACCAGATTCTTAACCAAATGCTGAAATTAAATTTAGCCTCAACAATTTAATACACCTACAAGACATCTACAAATGTCAGTAAACATTGCAACTGCTTTATTATTTATTCTGCTTTTAAAAAGCGTGAGCTAATGTAATGTTTGTAGTAGTTTTTGTTCTCCTTTGCAGAACTGAGAACTGGGAGGGCATTATTCACTTGAGAATTAGGAGAGTTATTTTTTACATGTCAAACACAGTAGACAGCGCAGTTATTGTACAGAATTTCATTAGCACTGTACTTCTTTTAGAAGCATATATAGTCAGGAAGGGTGACAGATCCTTTAAACCGTTTTGATACTCTAAAATGTAGGGCAGTGATGCATTTATGTATATGTGTGTATAGTTTGCATGCATATATTATGAAGGAAAATGGCAAGGCTGCCATTCACAGAGATCTAGCCAGGCTGGAGGAGTGGGCCACCAGGAGCCTTGTGAAATTCAGCGAGGACAAACGCAAAGTCCTGGATCTGGGAAGGAAGAAACCTTGGTAGGAATACAAGCCAGGGCTGCTTGGCGGGGATGTGTCTTGTCAAGGAGCAGTGTGGCCCAGCAGCACCCCCAGGGCCAGGGAGCTGGAGCTGAGGGAGGCCCAGTACTGACCGTGCTGTCTCCCATGGGGAGCAGTCCCATGGAGCTGGCAGTGGGGTCCACTGACAGACTCTGACATAGCAAGTGATGAACAGGGCCAGGGCACAGCTGGGGGCCCCAGCCGGGCAGCAAAGGAGCAGAGGAAGGGCTGGAGCCTGGCACGGCTGTGGTCTCACTACAGGGACTGACAGAGCCTGACTGGGCTGAAATCAGGTCCCGGACAGGAAGAGTGGCTGGGGGTCCCAGAGGAAGCTGGGCAGGGCAGTTAAACTCTTGATGTATTCAAGACCTTGAAAAGTCTGTGTTAACAGGACCTGGAGGTGCTGGTGAGCACAAGGTGGATGTTGGCCAGCTGTGTATTCCAGCAGCAACGACCACCTACAGCATCCTGGGCTCTGTGAGTAGAAGCACAGCCTGGAGAAAAGGGTTTTCCTGCTCTGATCACTACTTGTTGCACTGCATCTAGACACTGTATATAGTTTAGGGCCCTGAATACAAGGAAGATATTGTAAAACTGGAGCGAGTTCAGTCAACACAACCAATCTGGCCAGGGCTGGAGCACTGACCGTGTGAGTGAGGCTGAGGGTACTGGGTGTGTACATCATGGACCCTTGAAAAGACACAGCTTCAGGGGGGCCTAACAGCACCCCCCTAGGACCTACTGGGAGGTTGTCAAGAAGTCCTGAGCTGCATGGTGGAAGACTAAAAAAACAACAAGCCCAAATTGCAATAAAAGAGATTCTTTATGGATATAAGGAAAGTTTTTCACCACAAGGACAATCAAATAGTCAAGCAGATTGTCTGGAATGTTTTGGAAGTTTTTTGAGTAGGTAAAGCCTTGTGCCACCTGGCCTGGTCTCATAGCTTTCTCTGCTTTGAACAGCCAAAATCCCTTCCAACTGAATCATCATATGATTTTATGAAAATAAAGAGCAAGAGGTACTGATTATACAGGCCAAGAGGTTTTCACGTCCCCAGAATGAATTCAAACTGAGTTACTTCCTGTAACAAGACAAAATATTTACAGGACGGTGGATGCAATTCTACATGCTCAGATTTCTGTGTTTGGAAGATTGAAGTTTTGTCAATCTCACTCTTTAGATGGACAATGTAGAACTACAGTTCATCATATTATTGCTGCTTATCCTTCCTGTGTGCTGTCCTAAATCACTCATTGCCAAAATGCTGGCTGACTAAGTTTAATTTAGAAAATGGAAGTCACAGCAGACATCCCCCTCAACTTCTGCATTAATTTTAGCTTCAATATACTGCAGGCTGAGAAATGAAATCGAGTCCATTCACTTATCCTTTTCCCCTCAAGCTGGAGGTAGCAGGTGTTAGACACATCAAGAACAGTAGTCATTTCTCAGACACAAGGAGAAGAATTTGACATTGAGCTTGGTTCTGATTCAACTGTCCATAGTAATGCAAATTGATGTTAGTCCCACAACCGTTTGCCTTAGAGAAATATAAAATCTTAGAAATGCTGTGAAATAAACGCACATCAAAAGCACTTTTGGGATTGCATTAGTGTGCATACTGACTATAATTACAATAATTAGAATATGGAAATTACAGGAGGAAGACTCAAAGAGCACATGAAAGCTTGCTTGTAAACATATCATTAAAATATTCAGTCAAAAGTTGGACTGGAAGATCTGGCATGGCCAAAACATGGATTTTCTTTTTAGATGTTTATGTTTCATTATTTACTGTTTGTGTTCTCTAACTTGAGCCAAATTTCACAGAAAGAGCAGTTTTTAATCTGACTACCTATGTAATCTCCTTCTGTCATCAATAAATAGATATGGACACCCCCGGAGAAAGATTATTTTCACCTATTGGCAAACCTGTCTTAGGAAGGGATAATCAGTCCTCTGAAGGCTCCTGTCCTTATCTCCATTGCCTTAAGGACAAAGTCCAGGAGACTGTCTTAGAGCAGATGCACAGCTTTTAGATGAATTCTCCTCTTCTTCACTTCTAGATATTGATTCTGCAATGTGTTGAAAGTAACCTACTTTTCAAATGTTTCTTGGACACTTCAAGACACTTAAAGACACATTTCAGTTTTTTCTCTTGTGTTTCTCTCCTTCCAGTTTTGGTGTTAAATTACGCTTTCATCTTCATTTAAAATACATACATCTGTAGCTGGATTCTTCCCTATTCTGCAATTCATTGGTTTAACTTGTAACAGTTGCTTTTGGTCATTGTTTCTGAATTGCTATTCTGTTTTTCCCTATCTGATATTTAAGCTATTTGCTTATTACATGGCACATTTTCAAATGTCTGTATACCATTCTACATATATTTTCACTGTGTGTATACATATAAAGAAGCAGACTATTCAATTTCTGCAGTATCACTTGCTTTTTGTATCTGCATATTATGAGGACAATAATGAAAGCATATTTCTGAACTTTCAGGTGATTTCTGTCACCTGAGTGGCTAGTTCAGAGGTGTCTGACCTGTGCTGTGGTGTTGAAGAAATGCATTTCTTCAGTGACGCTTCAGACTTCTTCAGAGACGATGTGCTCCTCTTCCAGGGGAAACAAGGAAAATACCTAAAATGATAACATGCCGATTTTAAGGCAAAGGCTGAATTAAACAAATGCACATGAATAATAAACCAAAAGAGAATACTCTTTTTGCAGCCCTGTTAGCAAAGTGGTTTAGTACATATCAGTTGCTGGAAGGGCAGTTTGGACATATTTATGTCTACACCATCTGCTGTCCTATGCCCATAACCCTCCAAAGCAAACCTGCTGTTTGACAGGAGTTTCAATATGGGCATAACCTATACCTAGTAACTGGTGACTGACATCTGATATTTCACCTTGATGCTGTGATGTATGTGG
Source organism: Dicrurus megarhynchus (assembly GCA_013399195.1). Taxonomy (NCBI): domain Eukaryota; kingdom Metazoa; phylum Chordata; class Aves; order Passeriformes; family Dicruridae; genus Dicrurus; species Dicrurus megarhynchus. The sequence goes on along the minus strand of VXAD01002549.1, from coordinate 645,479 downwards.
CCTGGTGGTGAAGGGAATAATATTTCCCGAGTTCTCAATTCAGATTAATAGCAAGGATAACTAATCAGCAAATATGCTTCAAAATGTTATTTTCTAGAAAGCTTAGACTTACTCTAACGCCTCATGCTGTGATATTTGGGATCATGGAATCAGGGAATATAGGATCCATAATTATTGATCGCTCAATATTCTCTCAAGTCCATACCCTGTGGATATGGATTTAAGGTGTTTATCATTCACAGCATTTAAATCCTCCCTAGCATTCTTAGAAAAGACCTCAAAATGTCCAGGACAGTACTCACTGCTCACTCAGCTGTAAAATGATCAGCCAGCCTTGGAATTGATCTGCTGCTCCTTGCCATCCAATCCAACAACCTTTCCAGATGGAACAGCTTACCATGGCCGTGGAAAACCAAGTGTCCATTCCCTCAACACCAGATGTCAGTCATCCTCTAAAATGCATCTAGCCTAAAGGGGAGGTACATTTAATTCCCCAGTGCCCCACAGGACAAACTGCAAAATGCCAAATGGCAAAGCCTTCCCCAAACTCTCAGCCTAAAATCAGGCCCTTGCAAAAGGTAGAAGCAGGATAAGTTCTGCTCAGCCATACTTGCTGTCTGCCTCACACACCATTTTCATGTACATGGAAAGCTTCAGCTGAATCCCATTAGGAAGAGAACTGGTGCGAGAGACATTTCTAATTTATAACATGTCTAATTTCTTTCAATTTGACAACAATATGGCTATAATTTTAGCTGAGACATGTCAGACGATTACTGAATATATGCAAATTTTTTAAAAAGACAACAAAAATGACGTGGCAAATTGCATGCTTTTCTTTAAAAAGTATAACAGACTTTCGTGGAGACAATGCAGTCTTTCAACATATTGCTTAGAAAAAACCCCGTAAGGCAAGGATTGCCAGTTTGATTTTCCAATATTTGTGATATTTGTTACATCAAAATGGAACTAATATTGACTCCCTTGCAATTATATTGCATTTTGCTTTCTGTATTAATGTTTGTTTGAATAATCAGAATATTCCACATAATTTAAATTTCAGCACATGAACTGAATTAACTTCATTAATGAAAATTTTGCCTATGGCGCCCCTTTTATAAATGCTTTTCCCATTGAGAATCTTGCTGGGAAGACAGCTTGATTGTGAATATATTGACGTTCTACTTGTTACTGCAAATCTCCATTTTGTTTTAGATGTTTCATTATCTGAAGGCTAAATTTCCCTGTAAATGTACAACATAAAATATTTTATTAATAAATTCTTGAGGGCACTGAACTCAGTGCAGTCAGTTTGCTGTGATCAAAGCAGTAAACACTATCCACCACTGTTTTCTCAAAGGCTCCTTTTTCTGTTCATTGTAGGGGACAGTCACTGTGGAAAACACTACCAAAAGTTAAACATTAAATACTTTATCAAGCTGACACAAGACCTGCTCTAATTACCATTTTGATCCATGTGATTTCAATATCTTTAACTGGATTAGGGCACTTACCTATTCAATATTACTCCAGGGTTCTAGTATAACTATTTATTTTTTAATTTATAGAGACAATTTGATAAGATTTCTTTTGCTTATGTCTATACAGAAACTGTATTATCCAGTTACACATAAATAATGTCTTGGTACAGAAACTCACTTTCAGAAGAAAACAACTGCTCTAATAAAAATCTTCCCACTCCTGTTAACATCTTGGTAGTACAAACAGAGAGAAAAACTGAAACCAGACATGATATTTTGGGTGACAAATTTCTCATTCTGTAATTTTATAGAGTGATATGTTTTCCTCTCTGATGCTTTACTACAAGACACTGAGGGTTCAGCCAACAGGCATATCTATTCTCAAGTGGAGGGAATCAATTACTAGTCATTAGTCCCCTTGCTAACATTAGGATGGCAGCAATAAGCATGTAAATTTGTTACCCAGGAAAATGGATGTAGAAAGGACAGTTTTCTGGAGTTATACACTAAAATCCACAATTTGACAAGGTAAAAAACAACTTGTGGCATTGGAAACCAACTGCATAAAATTTTGCTGGTTCAAATTCAGCTCAGGTTGTTGTTTTCTGACAGCTATTATCATCTGACAGCTGTTTGATAGCTTATGTGAAGCAAGCAGGAAGACTCTGTCCAAGATTCACCATTGACTTGAATGACAGTGGAATAATCTCCAAATGCTACTATGATTTAAAACAGCAAAACTAAATCAATATTTACCCTTTTAAAAGTTCCTGAAGAAAAGATTATTTCACCTACGTTGCCATTCTATCCTTCAATATTATCATAGTAAAGTTGCAGTGAGAATACTGAAGACCTTCCACATTGTGCTCTGCTGGTAAACTTTCCATCCCTGGGAAGTGTTGCAGGACTGACTCCTTTAATATCATGGAGAAAATCATATCAAGACAGGCATTTTATAACTTGCACTGAATCTCAATCATGTTCCTATTATGGTGATGTAAGATAGATTTCCATGAGGACAGGACAGACCTCATATGCAAAAATGGTGAAAGGGCCACAGAACACTACTAGGATGGAAAGATATAGGATGTTAATTAAAAAGGTAAAAATAGAAAAATTTTCACAAAGTTCCTATAAAACTAAGTAAATTCATATAGAATGGAGCAACTTCCTTAGATTCTTTGGTGGGACACAATTTGTTTAGCTTGTCTTGCCATCTGGTACTATCTCACTGATTAAAATTCAAATAGCAAAGTTTGTGTGCCTCAGTACTGGAGCACGTTACAAAGCCATCACCTTCACTCCACAAGGAAAAAGGATATGCAGACTTCCAGTCCAGAATGTACTTAGCTGTTTCACAAATATTTCTACATGAAGTTCAAACCATATCCTATAAGAGATGATCCATTTTAATCAAATTATTTTGAATACAATTTTTTGGGTTATGACAACTTTTGTCCTTTGAATGATGTTATCACGGAACATAGATCAGGTAGAGTACATAAATAAATGGGCAAGTTCTTCCACAGCTCCTTGTTGGACTTACTTTTTAGAACTTAAGATTCAAACAAATCCATCCATTTAGACCAGGTGAAAATCTCCTTTAGTATCTAAGTTGCATAACAACTATTTTTATAATAGAAAATCTCTGTAACGCCCATATAATAATTTTGAATATACTTAAAAAGAGAGTGCTGCTAGTCTGACAACAATATCACAGGACCAAGAGTTGGGAGAGGTAGATTTAGTACTGCTGAAGGAAAAGAATTTGTCTATGCCCCATCTTCCATAAGTGCATAGTGAAGGTGTTTTCAGGGCGTAGTTCATTCCTGGTACCTCCCATTGTTATCAGATATATCAGCATAACAAAATTAGTCTGGGGTCTCGACACTGCAGTCTCATCACATCAGTGATATAGCTCAGTCGCTTTTCGGTCTTTGCCAATTCTGAAATCTCCACATGTGACCTTGATATGTGTTTTACAAGTGCTTTAAGATCTCTGGAAGAAAAGTTCAGAGCAAGATTTAGGCAGCATTACCATATCCCTTCTGTCAAGCTACCTATAAGTCTTAATTCCAAAGGTGCTTTATCAGCCTGCTCACTCTCCTCTTTGTAATAAACTTCAACCTGATAACATTATTAAACAAGTATTACGACCCAGCTTTCATTAGACCTTGTTAACTATATCATGAAAGTAATAACAACCTGATCTATAACCTTGTGCCTGCTACAGCTGCAGAAACATTGTGCAGGAAAGATGCAGAGCTGAGGAGCTCAGATGACAAGGGGATACACCATTCTCACACTGAATTGCTTTGTTTTACATGACTTTAGAAGTGCTTTCTGGGAACAGGAGGCTTTGTGCAGTGCTTGTGCCATACACTGGAAACTATTGAGGAAATAGAGAAAACTGAGAGAAAACCTTCTTCTGGTGCTTCTTTTAAGTTTCCTCCAATAGGGTACAACAGTGCACACTCACCCTCAGTGAGCTGGGGGTTAAAGGCAGCTGGCAGGTATATTCTCTCATCAGATAAAACTATAGACCTGTTTAACTCTGGCATGACTGACAGCAGAGCATCTCAGAGAAACAGAGTTGTAGCCCTGTAGAAGCTAAGCTGAGTATTCTCTTTATAACCAAAGTTGACCTGCTGCTCCAGTTCTGTGTTTCATCTGGATTTTTTAGTTTGTACATATTAGTATGTATTCCTTTTTTCCCCTTCTTCATCAATTCATATAATGTGCTGGGTTAGGCTTCTTTTTACCACCTTGTTTTTGCACTTGATCAAAGCAACCTTATTATCCTTGCATCATCTGAAAGCTTTCTAATTATTATTACCTTAAATTCCCACTGCTGGACCAACACTAGACTGCTTGTCTTCCAACAAACATATTTGAAGCTTTATTTGATTAACTTATTAGGAACACCTGTTGTAAAATTTTTAAGGCTATTTTTGGAATAGATCACCACCTTCATAGAATTAAGCACATTACATATCCAGAAGCTGGTCAAACAGTCATTTTCTCTGGTGTCTTGTTAGAAATAATGAGAGAGAAAAAGTGAAAGAAAGCAAAATCGTTCTTCTGGGATGACAGAAAGACAGTAAAATCTCCACTCCAGAAACAGTGGAAGGGTACCTCAGCTCATACTTCAGTCTACCTAAAGTCATTTTCTCTTTGAAAGCTCCTCTTCACCAACTGCCAGTGAGCCAAGGGCATATCAGTCTCCTGCCTTAGTTGCTCCAAGTGAGATCTTAAAGTTGGATGTGATGAGTTCAAACCTTAGGGACCAAATTAGCCAGTAAGTTTTTGAAAGATTATTTTCAGAAGAGAAAAAACCAACAAAACATCTGAAAAATATGTTAAGGTGAGATTTGACAGTGCGTTTACTACTCTTTTCTGTCTCTCTTCATGACTACATCCCAGTAAAGTCAAGGTATATAACTTCACTTTCAAAATGTAACAAATGTATTTGCTTTTACTGTACATGAAGAGCACCCAGATGGGATAGTGGAGGGGAATAGTTAACCCCAGCTTGCCATGAAGTGACATCCTTCTGAATAGAAACAGCAAAATTGTGGAACTGTTCTATAGAAATCAAGTTGCAGAGACATTCAGCAATATAAAGGCTGCTTGGCACTTTCCTCAGACTTAAACTCCTAAGTCTTTAGTGAAGCTGGGCCTCTTGTCCTCAAGATTTAGATGTGATCACAGTAAGCAATAACAGCAGTGAATTACGACTGAAGAACTGGGCGGGGGGAGAAGAGGGAAGTGGGTGGGGGGCGTTAGTTTTTTTCAAACTTATGTTTTGACAAACTTTCTAGGATATGAATATTCTAGCCTCAACCTCAGAGTTGTAGACAGAATGTACATATCCTATCAGGGCCAGAGGGACTCATCCCCAACCAGGCAAACTGGAAAGTTTGTGGACAGGTTGGTGGATGGCTTCCTTCTGGCTTATGTGTCTTGTCTGTCATTTTATGGCACAGCTCACTGGCACAGGGTTGGAAGGCAGCTGGAGGCAGCTGGACACTACTTCAAAAGAGAACATTAACCATCTTTTCATACACATGTCACCTATGCAAGATCAACCTGTAGAAAAGGCAGTGGAAGTCCTAAGAGTATCCATGAGAGAGTGATTAGGTTTTGACAAAACACTCTTCACATGCTGCTTTTATAATAGTTTCATGTGTTTAATAGAAAAAGACACACTCCAGTAGATTCACAACTAAACAGAAATGTTCTGTGCTCATGATGCAAATCCTTGTGGTTAAATGAACAGACCATGCTGTTCTTTTCCTGGACATTTAACTACCTAAGCATTGCTTATAAAGTGTGTCTTCGCATACTGCTGCATTTATGGAGCTTTATTACCAATTCTAGTGATAACATTCAAAAAAGGAATTCCTGAGTTAACAAGTCCTGTTTTCTCAGAACGAGAAAAGAAGATGCATTGTCTGATTTGCTTTTTTACTCCTTCCCTCACCTCAAATTTCACAATCTTCAACATTAATAGCACTTACATGACATCCCTTTAAGACAGATAACGAAAAGAATGACAGAATTAATGGGAATTTTAACTATTAATGTTCTTGGCATTTCTACCTGGTTTTGAAGATGATCACTCCAATGCCAGAATACTAAAGTTGTTATTTAAAAGTAATAGGATCTGATTGTCACATGCTTAGCTCTGTGGAGAGTTATCTGTACTGGCAAAAAAAGGGGTCTGTCTATTACTAAATCAAGACAATCGTGTTTTGAATTCACTTTACCCACAGGTGAAAGTGCAAAGCTCTGCAAAATCATATACCACACTGTCATGCAGTTGACACACCTTTTCAGTTGGAAAAGTACTGTTGGTTTGCAAAGGTCATGTTTACAGTTCAGTTACAGGGAAAGTTATAGACATGCATGTCTGTACCAGATAATTTGGGGGGGAGGGCTGCTCTTTTTATGCTCTCAGCATCTTTAATAACAGCACCCAATACCGGGTAAGAGGATGTGGTTTCTATCAGAAACCTTTAGAAGATAATCAACAAGAGTAGAAAAACACACCTACGCAGCCACAGGTGCTTTCAGATCCTCCAGTCAATGGTGAATGAGTAGCCCAAATGTATTAATGTTCTCACTTTTCTCTTACTCTATGAATTAAGTTTAAACAGACATTTGAGCTGTTAGTTTTGGGGGGTTTTAAGTGAGAGAATGCACAATGATGAAGATACTTGTGATACAAAAGCTAGAGTAGAAGATTTCTACTTTTCACCTTCTGGCTATCACATGACTTAAATGAATTCTCTTGCATAAAAACACAATATTCCATGGTTTGGTGATAGGTTGACACTTTATGTAGCTCCATTCTGGTATTGCTCTAAAGATATGTATGTATGGGATCTCCTGAAGATCATGTTAATGTCTTCTAGATTTCTTATCTTTGGCTGAGAACTTCTAATATCAATAATCATGTCCTAATTATTATAGTCTTTATTTCTAGATGGTAAATTTGAGATTACTTACCATGGTAATACTCAGAGGAAGGATGTGTCTTCTGTTTTGTGGAAAATCACCTTGATATATTATATCCCACTGATCACCCAAATTTGACTTTATTTTTCCCAAACTATGCTCCCAAAAAATGATTCTGTCTGAAATGCTGCTCTCTTCACAAAGTTACTGAATACATTGGCACATCTAGGCTGCTTCACGCTCTCTTAAGAGCTCAAAGACTTGGTAAAGTGGTTGTACCCCCCTGGTTGGTCAAAAGCACAGCTGCTTGGCATCGATCAAGTGGAATGATGAAAAATGGTGCCAGACCTGAATCAGGTGAAGGAAGGATTAAGTAGTATTGTCAAAGTGGCACATCCCATATCTTCACACAATGCTGTTTTCTTGAGGATCACAGTAGTATAGGCAGGGTTTCCCAGCAGAGTAAATTGGGGGAGAGAAAAAGGAGAGTCAAGATCCTTAGCAGAAAGCAGAGGGGAAACCCCTTGGGTCAGCCATACAGACACAAAATGCTGGAAAACATGTAGGGGAACAAGAGGGCACAGGCTTTTGCACTGAAGGCTGTAGAGAAGCTTCAGAGGACAAATCTATGAGTCAGTGCCCAAATTGCAGTTTCAAGATTCAACTCTCCCCTCTGTGCCTTGGCTTTTGCCACTGTAAGTGGTTTCTGCAGAGGGTGAAAGAGAATGGCAGACAAAAGTGTGTGCCCCTGGGTAAAACCCTGTTCTGTTCAAACTAAGACAGTTATGACGGGGATGTTAATGGGTCCAAGTTTTCTCCCTTGATACTGCAGAAAGAGTGTTTCTAGCTTGTGGATGCCACAGAAGGCAGGATGTGTGGACCAGAGGAAGTCCATGAGCCACAAATTGTTGAAGACTGAGTGAGCGTTCAGAGCAAGGGCAAAGTTGTTCTTGTTCTTACATTCATCTCAAGCATGCACTTTTGAAGACCGTAGGCTGGACTACAAGGACTCAGTGTGACCAAGTATAAATGTGCTCAATGTTATATTCAATAATGCTCTAAACCAGCAAAAACTGTTAATCTTAACACTAGACAATGTCACCTTGGGAAAAGCTGTAGTGTGCCAGCAGAGTGACTTTCTGTTATCAGGTTTTGTCCTTTTTTTCCTTCCAATTGCATATTCTGTGTTTCTTCCTGATCTGTATAAAATCTATACTTTTCAAGATAAGTGCTATTCCACAGTAGTACAAATAATGTTATTTTTTTCCATCTCAACTGTTGCTCTGATGCTACATAACAAAAAGAGGATACAAGAGAAAGAAGGGAATTAGAGCTAGGTATCATGATGGTGTTTCAAGTAGAAATGCTTTCATTTCTGTAACATGTATCAAGCCATCACACCCTTTTTTGAGCCCCAGCCATCTTAGTGCAAGTGGTGTACTAGCCAATTCCCATTCATTTGTTTCTAAAAGAGGAACATGTTGTTTGGCTTTGTTCACGGTAGATGAGAGCGAACTTTGATTTTAATAATTTTTTAGCAACTCCACAGCTAAAATAACTACAAACCTTTCATACACTAAAAAAAAACCATGCACGGGGCTGCAAAAATCTGTCAGTGCATTTGCAGGAGGAACAAACAGCATCTAATGTAAGTATAATGGAATTTGGAGTGACACCCGGGCTGTGAGCAGCCTTATGTTGTCATGCCTGGTGTGCAGAATATCAAAAACTCTCTTAAGAACTCAAGCTTGCTTTTCATCAGGATGTTTCTCTTTCTGTTCTTCTGTGAGCACTGTATGAACCACGAGCACTAAAAAGGACATTTGTCCTGCAAGGGCATCTCTTCCTCTATTCTGGCCTTGCATTTTTCTGCTAAATCTCACCTCAAAGCACATGTCAGATGATGAGAGAGTCCTTTAGTATTTAATGTTACATCACCTTTCAGAAGCTCTTCCTGAAAAGGGAAGAATCTTTACAGCCAATATTGCTCATAAGCAGAGTAAGTGACAGCTGTTATCCTGAAGACCTTACAATACTGGGAGACAAAAGCAGAGGGGAAAAGTGATTTTTTTGTGAAGTTCAGTGCACTCTGTGAGACCCCAAGCTTGTAATGCAATCCTCATCTTATTACATTTATTTTGCAGGCAAATCAGCTACTAGTTACAACAAATCTTAACGTCTTACTTAGGCAATAAGAAATTTCTGGTCATGAAACTGTAATAAACCTGTATTACTTATGAAAGGCACCCTCTTTGCTTCAGATACAGATAAAGTTGATGGGTGAACAATATCACCAAATCCTGGGAAAAAAAGATTTCCTGTCTAAGGGATTTTTTGCAAGATCAAAATACAGATTGGATAAAATTCAACTCAAAATTATGTGAAACTAAGATAATTTATGTATTTTGACATACAGTCAGGTAAAAATGTGGCTCTCTTGACTGAATTACTTTTTGTACTGGTGACTTTTTTTGAACTGAATGTTGAAATGGATTAAATGTGCCTGCTTCTAAAAGTCTCATGCATTTTCATGGATTGTGTTTTCTGAGAATGTCTTCTGTCTGTATCCTAACCTAGCAGGGGAATTTTTTGAGGTGTTTTACTTCAGGAATTGATAGATCTGGGGACAGAGGGCAACTTTGTTCCTCCAGCTTTTGAATGTTCTGAGGATATATTGATTTTAATTTAAAAATTGTAACTTTAGTGCATTTTCAAAGCAAGAGACATGCTAGGTTATTTATTTATGAGGATATACATTTGAACAGGCCATAATTATCTAAATAAAACCAGGGGAGAGAAATTAATGTCCTGCAGAAGTGCAGGAAAACAACTCACTGCCAAAGCAGCCATGTTTTAAGGAGTCAAGTAAAATGACATGAAATGTTTCACTATTTTTTTCTAGAGGAATGACTTTTTCCTAAATGTGCAAAGAAAAGGTGGAAAAATATCATTTGGAGCGTGTCTATGAACACCACCTAGAATTTAGGATTTGGCTGCCAAAGTTCAGTAACGAATTAGGGAAGATGAATCGAACCATCGACACAATAACAAGTACACAGGGACCAAGATGAAATAAAAAAGCGGAAGTTGGCTACATTTTGTAGTGGAGGCTATAAAAGGCTACAGTATGATCTGAAAAGGAGTTGGATCTGCCAACCTTGCTGTTTTTCACTGAGCTTCATCTTTTTACTGTTCTGTTTCTCATTGACACATTAGCTGCTGCACCAATACATCACATGCACATGGCTAAGTCAATCCTGAATTAGATGAGCCATGGAAAACCATAGAACCTGCCAACAGAGAAGAGATTTAGCCAAATATTTCTAAGTAAAGCCTGAGTATGCTCAAACTGCCAAAGAGCAGCATTTGCAAAGACAGCGGGGAGGTAGACGGACCCACTCTGCACTGATCTAATCAACTGATCTTAAACCTTTGCTTGTCTGACACTTCTTGCTCATAATACCACAGAAGGAGCAGTGTATAGGAATGAGTTGCATAGAAAAATCTTGTTCTTTAATGATTGTAAGGAGCTAAAATGAAAGCTAGAAGGCCTTTGAGTCAGGTTTTGCATTTCAGATGATTACATTAGTACCATGTCTGGTCTGAGTAAATAAATTCTCTTCTAAATAAAACAGAAAAAATAACTGTTTTTCTCTCTTCCTGTCCTGCACAAGTGCTTCACCCATTTTTACTGCCAGCATAAGGTAAATGTGATATGACATGTAACTTTTTTGATCAACCACAAAGAAGTTTTCCAGCATCTATGGAGCTCAGCTAGTAAGCACAATTTATAAAACAATGAATGACTAACCCCTGTAACCATTTTAATGACCCTAAAATAAAGTGCTTAGAGCAACATCTGTCTCAGCAGCTGGGTTCTCTGCATGAGTGGGCAGAGCGACACATTGGGACAAATTCTGTTCTCCCTTTTGACAGAAACAATTGCAGCAGATCATTTTTATCGTAATCAATTTAGGTACAGTTTCTTGGAAACCATCTGTGTAGTGTTCATAGATTGTGCTTAAGAATTTAAATGTGTGTATTTTTGGTTGCTTGATGTAGCATCTGCTAATGACCACATAAGTTCCAGTTTTTATGCATAAAGCTGTTTCCTTGTAAAGGGATTAGTAGAATGACTACTTGATTTTATCCTTTTAACTACCCAATAAGCTGTCGCAGCTTGAATGACATCCGCCACAGAGTGTAAGTTACAGAATTAATTGCATTTTTGAGCTGGAGTTGAAGCCATAAGGATAACAAAACGTTAGAAAAACATTTTATTACATTTCTCTCTCAAGTTAGTAATTTAAAATTAATACAGGTTTTGTGTGAGCATTTTAAACTAAAGGAGAAAAAATGGCTTTTTGGATCAAAGATACTTTTTCAATTCTTCCCCGTTTTTCCTGTCATTTTTTATACACTTAAAAAAGATTTAGTAACATTTTACACAAATGAAATAATAAAGAGCAAAACCATGTTTTATTTTCCATTTATTTGTGAATTGTCTGAAAAGACAGTGGTTTTTAAAATGCTAGGAATATACTGGAGAGGCATTCTTTCTGAAAGGAATACAAAACATCAAAAATTTTTAAAAGAATAATAATGAAACTCAACTCTGATTCTTTTTCTAGTGTCACATAGATTTAATATCTTATTAAGTGGTTGTCATGAGGGCATTTATGATTCCATATAAGTGTACCACACAAAATTCATACACCAGCCCTCCAGTCTGCTAATGGGTGCACAGGTGGGACCTGTAACTGTGCATCAGAGATTGGGGTTCACAGAATGCTTGCTCAAATGAGAAATACAAAAGGAAATTTCAGAGGAATTAAAAAGAAAAATAAAACAACTTTAGAAGACAGATATTTACAATTTTCGTGTTTAAAAGGATTTTGATGATGGAGTGTGTTTACCTCAGGCATAGGACAGAGGCTTTGGGATGCTCTTTACACAAAGTGGAGGCACGGGGCCACTTTTCAAAATAATTAAAAACACCTCTTCACTCAAGGACTGGGGAAAAATATTTGTGACAGTTCTATAGAAATTTCTGACAGCTAGGCAGCCATGTGAGTGCACCACACCAGGGCTGCTGTATATGTGTGTGTTTATGAGACATACATCAGTGGTTTTACACTCAAAGTCTAAAATAAGGATAAGCTACCAGTTAATTTACCCTCTTATGATGAAAGGCCATCTCTGAGATGAATCTATATTTTTCAGGGAAATATGTTCACTTCTGCTTATGGGAATTTATTGGATTCAATTCAGCTACGGTCAAAAAGGAAAAGTATGCACAGTATTGTTACATTCCCAAAACTAGCCAAGAGTCAGAAAGGAGAGGCATGATAATAAAACATTAGTAAAACAAAGTATTAAGGCTGCATCAGACATGCAGAGATAATTTTATGTATCTATTAATTATCCAGAAAGGGAGTCAAGCAGCAAGATAGTAACATTTGCAGATAGCACGAATTTATTTAGGTTTTATTCAAATCCAGGGGGACAGTGAAGAATTTCATAAAGGATGAACTACCCTAAAATAATACAGTGGAAGATTAGCACACTTGATTAAATTTGAATGCAGCCAATTGAAAATGTATGAAAGGAAGAAAAAGAGACAATGTGCAATTAAACTTCATAAATCACTGACAATAGATACTACTAAGGTCAGGACTTTACCAAAAGTTAGTGGGGAACTGGACATTTATATGAATACTGAGAATATGGAGAGTTATAATATTAAATGCTAAAAATAGATGACAGGAAGGAATGTAAACCTCATGTTCAGGAATTTAAGCCAACTTTCACCCATTAAGAATGAAGATAAGAGAATTTAATGCATGTGTAGATGATTTGCTGCCCACTGTGGGACTTGTTGTGCTGTCCTCTGGATGTTGGGCCATGCAGAGCAGGGACAGAGTGAATACGGCCACAAGTCTGATCAAACTTGGAAAGCTTTATATTGCTCTAAATCACTCTTATCAGTGTTGCATTGCATACCAAAACAAACCTTTTTCCCTGGGATTTGGAGATATTAAATCTGCACTGTAAGAGTTCTTAGACAAACTCTATTTGCAACAAGTTTGCAGAAAGATTCTAAAATTACAGACAGATCATGGCTCATGTCCACACTGCATATCTTACAGGAGGCCTAGAGTGGTGAGTCCCAGATGAAGCACGTACCTCACTGGATCTTTTTGTCATCAAGACCCAGATCAAACAAGCAAACACAGCCCAGAATGAGCTCAGACAGACTGTGGATTAATCCTCTTCTGCAGCCCAACAGGCCACTTCAGAAGAAACATTTTGCTAATTAGGAGTGTCTTTGGAAACAGAATTGCCATGTAGTCTGAGATCCTAATGAGCCCATCTTCTACAGTTTTATTGCTTAAATGAGTATACACAACTATGTTAATCTAAAGGGTGTTATAACTTTATTCCCTTTTGGATTCTCTTTTATTTTCAACACAGAAAGAAAATGCAGATGTAATGTTGACACTTTGCAGAAGAGGAGTCTGATGGTATGGACAAACCACTATGTTCCTGAGAAGAAGCTCAAAAAGTCCATCTAATCTGTGGGAATTACCTGTGTACAAGAGATCTTACCCCTACCTTTCAGTAAAGCTGGATAGTCTCTTTCATCTTTGCTCTGCTGCAATATTTTGCACCAAAGCATTCACTGAAACAACAACCATGGAAGACAATGGCTTTAAAATAATACCACGGCTTGCCTTGCTGTAACTTTTCTCATGTACCAGTGCCCTAACTCTGCTTAGAAAAGAGGTAAAAGCTTTTTGTAACCATGATCTGCATCATGGAAACAAATTCAATCACCTATCAGATTTCTGAGGTAGCACAGGATATGAACTTGATATGTTCCTTATCTGAGCTGCTTTATTTATTTCTGCTGCATAATTAGTGCCCTTTGTGTGAGGAACACAAGGCTATCATATAAAATATTCCCCTGTTAAAATGGTAACCAGCTGCAGAAAGTCTCAGAAGCATCTTTGGTTGGCAAATTCTTAGGCCAAATGCTACTAACATTTTAAACATTACCTCCTATACATACAATGCATACAGACAAAGGTACGGAATCTTTAAACATATTCCTCCCTTGTAGTTTTGTGTTCTGATTTAGAGGAAAGTTATTTTTTTTTCTTCTCAGTGATGTCATTCACCCTTGCAGCCCTGAAAGATTTAATCACAGTCTTTTATCATTAGCTGGTATTTCCAGTGTGTTCAAAATACCACATGATGGATGCTAGTACTGTACAGCATCACATCTTTCTTCCATTCCCTGCAAGCATACCAATCTATTGTTCAACAAACAAGGAACTGTGCCAAAAGAAACCCTGTTAAAAGAAGGGTGCACAACAGTGGTAGGTAAAGGACATGATTTGAAGTTAAACAAAGCAGTACTGTGCTCGAGAGGATAAATGATTTGTTTTAATAATAATAGCTCTACGCACAGATTAGAAAGCTAATTTGGCATGAATCAACAATAATGCTAAAACCATTCTCATGATCTCTCATTCACTTTTCCATATGAAGAGTGCCTTGGAAACAGTGAATAATGGCCTGTGGTTTATACTTTAATACATATTTTAGTAGCACATTTATCCAAACAAGGATAATAGTCAGATCACCTTCACAAGCTTTTGATAGGTTTTATCAACCTGTTGTTTTCTCCATGTTCCTGGGAGTTATTATAGTTCACAGTGTTTTGCTTAGTTTCTGTGCTGTGTGTATTACACAATTAGAGCTGTGAGGAATGAGCTCTCACAAAAAAGCTTTCTTGCCTTGTGCCTTCCTTGCCTTCCTTGCCTAGTGATAGTTGGGTAATTTGCAAAATCTACAAACACTGTATGATTTGAGCTCCTCCTTCCTTTCTTTTTCTCTTCAATCACAGTCCCTATGGTTTTTTTTCAGTCACAGATAGAAAACTTTGTTTTCTGTTCTCTCAAACTGTTCTACCTCAACTCTTCACATTTCCATTCACGTGCCCCTGCATGATCATTTTTCAGAATCATAGAATCAGCAAGGTTTTGAACATGGCTATATTTTCCAGCATAGCTATTCTCATCCTTCACTACTTTATGATAGTCTCTTTCTCTCTACCTTGTACTTCTTCCCCTTCACAATAAAAACATTCTTCAGCTTCTCCTTGCTTAATAAATTTTAAAAAACTATCAAGTGAACTCCCTTCCTTCTCCAAATGCTATTCTTGCTGCCTCATTTTATTTTTAAAATTGCAGAATATATTCTTAAAGTTAATTGTGAAGATTTGTTCTCACCATATTTTCTTTTACTTCCAGGTTCCTTTCTCCTTTTCTCCTCCCCTCATTTCTTGCATTCTACCATGTCTAAATGTCTAAAACAAAGTTTCTAGTTGTGTTGACTTTGTAGCCAAAACTCCACTGTAGTATTTCGTTCACAACCTGCCCTTGACCTGGTGTCAGCCCTCACCTTTCTATTAAGTGATGATTCTCTTTCTTTAGATCTTACCATTGGTGGGCTTCCATTACTGCATTTCTTATATTTCTCCTCTTAAACTTTTTGTTCTTCCTGTGTTACTTTTTTCCTCTAGAGACTCCAAGTGCTGCCACCTTCATACTACTGTAGAGTCCAACAAATCAATATGGATCCCCTTCTTTCTTCCCTCACCTCACCTGACCTCACCTCACTTCACCTCCTAATTCAAACACACATTCAACAGCTCTTCCTATGCAAAGACCACCTCTTTGCTTCAGGCCCCTCTCCTGTTCACACTAAAACCTCATCCTGAGCAGCATTTCGTGTATCCCTGCTCATCCATTCTGTTCAGTGTTGATGAAAAAAGTTCTTCAACTTTGTCTTTCCAATGCCCACAAGCTCTCTCCACTTTTATTTTTTTCCTCAGTCATGGTCTCCGTGATCCCTCAACCAATACATTAAAATAAAAACTTCAAAGATTTCCTCCTAGAAAGTGTGTTTAATTCAAGCATATTACACATGAGGAATTCAATAGCAGGCTGGTAGCAGGAAAAACATTTCTTGTTACCAACATTTGTTGGAATATTTGTGATTATCACCATGGTCATAGGACATGAAGATATACTTCAATCTGTGACACATTACAGCTATGTTTATCTAAAGAAAGAAGCCATTGCTGCTCTGAGTAGAAAATCTTTTTTGCTAATAGCTAGTCACAACAAATTTATTCCAGACTTTTGATTTTGTTAAAAAGCAACTGTTATAAAAAGGCTTCAGATGTTCTTTACAGAAGCCCTCAGAAAAGAATAAACAGAAGAGCCAGCAGTGCTCTCTACCATAAAATCTGAACATGAACTTTATTAATATTCTTAATAACCAGCAAGCAATTAGTGGAGTGCCATACTTACACTGGAATAAGGACTGTTAAATGGAAATTATACATTTTTTCTAGAAGTTATACACACATACATTTTATAGCTAGAAAACACACATAAGACTTGTGCACAGACCCTTAGTAGAAAACTGGGCAATTGTCTGTGCCTGCATTCATTTGTAGACAGCATAGCCAAGGGTCATTAGTTTAATAGGATATTGGTTTTTTCTGTCTCTCTAAAACGTCTGTTGAAACATCCTCCCACGAGCCAAATTGAAGAGGTGAGGAAATAAACAGCAACTGACAGCTTTGATCACTGACAGCCAGAGATCCATTCAGTCCAGAAAGTACCGTAGGGTAGGAATCAGAAAAAGCATTCGCAGAGCAAGGAAATAACGACCCTGCAAACGAGCATGTCCAATGCCTGAGGTAAACACACTCTGAACAGAGGCTACACCAAACGAAGACCATATAGAGGACCACAGATAAAAAAGAAGTACGTAGAGGCAATTTATGGATCATGCAATGAGAGTGATGGCACCCACAGGAGTGAATATTGGAGGTGGAAAGAGGTTAGGAACATTAGGAAGAAGCTGCTGGGTTACAAACACGCATGGGTTAAGAGATGAACAAAGGATTTCAGCAGAAGTGAGGGCAGTGGATATCATTTGAGTGATTTCATTTAGTATTTGATTTACCAATTATCTTTTTCAGCCAGAAACACAGTTTGAGCTGCAACATGATGCCTATGTGTCTGTGGAGAGATATAAAAGGGATTGATTGCTGCAGAACTTGTTGCCTTCCCTACAGTGATGTGCTGAAGGGGAGATCCCAAGGACAGCTGGGAGTGATTTATGGTTGTTACAGTTTCACTGCCAAACCAAAGGTAAAATTGGGATGATTCCCCTTCCTCTCTGATAAATTTCTACCTTTTTCTAGGTAGTAGTAGTTAATCTATGCCAGAGATGAGTCACCTCTCAGGGAGATGAAATGATGCTCAAGAACCTTCTCAGGACTTCAGAATGGATTGTTTCAGATTTTTGGCAGGTATTTTCAAAGTGTTTTGGAAGGAGTTACGTCTGGAAGCCTTCATCTGGTTTTATTCTCATCCCTGTTCAAGCTTTACAACTGGAGAGATTGAGCTATTCCATAAATATATACCAAAATATATAAATGGTAGATCTAAAGCAGACTTTTCTTCAAGTAGAGACTTAAAGCCGTAAAACGTCTCTGATGTCTGCTGTTCACTCTTTCCTCCACATTGTCAGGGCAAAGCAGTCGCGTTGAACCAGGAAGAAAAATATAAAATTCAGAGTATTTCCTCTTTTTTGACACAGGTGGAAAAATTCCTCCTTCTTAACGTAGTATTAAAATCTGAATAAACCTGGGGTTCTGAGTTGAAAATTCCTATTTAAAAACATCAGTAGCATATCACAACTTTGCTGTGTTATACCTTGTTGGAAGAAAACTGATTTCCTCAAGAAAAGTGATATTTATACTGTTTTGGTTTGCTTTTTTCTGTTTTAAGGGAGCTTCCTCAATTTCAGTGTAGCTCTCAGCAAAATACACTCAGCTCACAGTCTTCTAATGCAATGTTTTTAGGAAAGACTTCTGGTCTTATTGTCTTGGTTATATGGTGGACCACTGAACACCCCCTTCCAGTGCAGAGTATTTCCCCTGGAAAGGAGGAAAGGTAGCTATTCATGCATCAAAAGCAGCGCAAACAGCTGACAGCCATCTCCTGCTCACAACACACTCAACACATGGAGCAAAACTGCCAATGTCACCTGTGGGAGGATGTGTGGACACTCTCCCTCACCTCCTCAAAAATATCTCCTTTCTCTGGCAGCAGCAGCACCAGCCAAACGTCTGTGTCAGGCTGCAGCTGTGAGGGGAGGAATGTCACATGCTCAGTTGGAGGGCAAAAAATCTCCATCTGGCCCTCATTGCTGCTAGGATTAGACCACCCCTGACTTACATAATTAAGATATAAGTAAACAAATATAGAAGCATCATAAATATAGCAGTAAATAAATGTCTAAATAGCATTACATTTCATTTCTAAATGCATTATTTTTCTAATATTTGTTGGGCTCAATGAAATAAGAAAACCATATAATTATGAGTGCCTAGCAAAAGATGCTGAGAGTATGGAAACTCTAGGCAAGACTGAGATGAAAACAATCTTTGAGATACCAAACCCCAGTTACTGAACAACTGGAAAACAATGGTATAGCCGACTGAAGGTAATCCCCTTTGATGAAACAATACCCTCTGCTCACAGAAAGGTCCAAGGGTCAGAGCAGACCCTGCCAACTTGGCAGAGGGTCCAAAAAGCAGTTTTTAGGGTTTAAAATATAATGTCATATGGTAATACAATGATTCTTATAGGCTGTATGTAAATGCTATAGGATTTGTAGCTTGTTCTAGATTGGTTAATGTAAGTTAGAATATTCAGCACAGAAGATGATTTATTGAGATGTAAACGGGAAAAAAGGGATTCCGTTCTGTAATTCTATTCTGTGATTCTGCTCTGTGATTCTGTTCTGTATTTCTGCTCTGTATTGTATCCCTACTTTGCTCTGTATCCAGTATTCTTCTTCTCTGCCTTCTGACCTGCCTTGAGCTGCGTCTGGCAGCTCCTAGCAGGTCCCCTGCCCTTCTACAATAAAACTCATGCTCTAAGACCTGACTTCAGAGATCTCTCGTCCCGTCCGTCCTGTCTCGTCACCGTCCCAGCCGTCGTGGGCAGAACCACACAGAAGGCAGGGAGAAAGAAAAAATCTTACAATATTCAGCTATATTTACTTAAGGGTCTTTACATGATTGGATATGAGCCATTGGAAAGGATGAAATTTCATTTTTGCAGGATTAAAGTAGAAGACCCCAAACACTAGTACCAAGATTAGCAGAAATTACATACAACCACATAAATATTATATGGTACAATCCTTACTTCTGTTTTATTGTATCTTATTATTACTAATTGCATATGACTCTAAATGTGCTTAACTTCTCTGCCTCATATTTTTCACTGTTTCACTTCCCTCTATTTATTTGAGTATTAACATGATCTTACTTCTCTCTGCAACTCACTTTATTTTGTTCTTGGAGGGAAGTCCACAATTATCCTATGAAATAGCAAATTCAGCAATGACCTGGAAAATCGTGAGCCATCAACTGCTGCCGTTTTTCTCATTATTTGGGTCATGTTTCTATGAATTAAAGAAAAAATAACTTCTTCCTCAGCCACATTTAAATGCAATATATAGTTTTCTCACCTAACCCTCCTTTCTTTCAGGAGACTTTTTGGATGTGGTTTGGAGAATGCAGCAAGAACACAAATAATCCCCATCTTGAAAGGTCTGTAGAGTAACCATCCACCAGAGCTGTCCACATACTTTTGTATTTCCCCATCTCTGTCAGTGAGAAAACTGTTTCAGACTGCTGACATCCAGCAAAACTGTACTGTGTATGCATTATGAAATGATCCTGAAAAAGTAGAGCTGATGCTTGACATTGTGCACACCTGCATATTAGGGGAACAGAAAGCCTTCCTGTCCTTGAGTGTGCCCACATCCTGTGCAGGTGCTTGGAGAGGGATGCATACACAAATGATCTTCTCCAGGAAGACTGGAAAATTAGCTCTAACAGAGAAGTTTGCAGTTAATCAACTGTTAGATCTTCAGCTGTTAGAGATGTCTCCTTTGTACTGACTGATTTGGCGATCTAGTAAAAATACCATTGCCTTCTTTCAGTCTTCATTTAACACAGAAATGGTTTCTAGAACTACTCAATGCTCAGGCCAGTGTCAGAATGCAAACTAAAAAGGCCAAAAGTCAATTACCTGAAATATCTAAGAATAATGCCATTTCAGTCCTTGAGTTTGTGAAGGAAGTCTGACTGTTAGCTATGGGAAACTGTTGGACTCAGGCTGGTGAGAGCTTTCAGTCACTGAGGGCTGACAAAAAGCCACCTTTGCCTGAAGAAGGGGACAGCCTTTTGAAAGGTGCATCAAGAAGTCCTGGTGCAATCTTATTTCTTGAAAAATTATCACCTATAATGTTCATTAATATATGAAAACACACAGTGGGTATAACTCAGTTAAACCATTAAATATATTACCCTGCTGTCATTAGACTGACTCATTATCTCCTGTGCAGGGCTGGGGTGTTTAGGGGACATGGTTTTCCTGTGTCCAGCCCTTGTGTTGCAGTGTTCAAAAGTGCAAGAGTTCCACCACTGAGCAGGATTTCTTTTAAACAAAACAGTGCCTTACCATCTGCATTTCTTTAGCAATGATGAAGGAGCTACTCAGTTCCTTGACCATTTACTTGTGTCCTTAAGGTAGTGCCACCAGCTGGTTGTCTTCATTCTGCTGTAGATTGTGACAGGCATATCAATAGCTCATCAAGTTCTGTTTCCTGCAAAATGACTGGAGATGCAACATGCCACAGAGATTGGTGGCATATATAGATTTTTTTCCCCAGAGCAGTGAGGGTGCATTTCTCACCTACCCACTCCCTGACAAATACTGATTGTGTGCTCTGCTCATTAGGAGACCTCTCTGAAGTGTGCAATAATGTCACCTGTTTGGGTAAAGGCTTCTGGAACATTAGGGCCTTTAAGAAATGTGAGGACAAAATAAACCTTCACACTGTGAGATGTCACTGTCTCTGTATGGCCTCTGTGCAGACCTGAAGCTCCCTGTAAACCCCACAAAGGAGCTCGTTAAACAGGTAATTATTTCCAGTTCCAGCAGACCTTATATATTTCTACAACTCGGCCACTGAAATAGTAGCATTTGCAGTATTTCTGAAAGTGCTTAGAGATAATCTCATTGTGAAAGGTACCTCATAAAAACAAATATGACTCTGCTTTACCCAGAACCTACCTACTTTTTCCTTTTAACTGTAGATTATATGACTTCTGCCTGACTCTTTGTGGGGGTCATAACAAGAAGAAAACACTCTCTGACATATTTCTTAATATGCTCTTCACTTAATGTAACATTTAGATCAATACACCATGGCACAATACGCACTGTATAATTTTTGTCTTTTTTTTTTTAGAAAGTGTTGAGGGGATGACATAGGGAATAGAGTGAAGCTTATCATTAACAGAGCTAGAATATGTCCCATCTGAAACCCAGGTGGGTTTGGCAGATGGATATAAAGTAGTAAACGGAATATATCAGTAGAGTGTGCAAGCTGGTGAGAGCTAACTGCCTGAGTTATTTTTGTTCAGTTGAGCCATTGCTATTTTCTATAATGATAAATGAATTTCATCTTCCAGATTTTAAATTGGTATATTCTTCTGAATTTTTATCATTTAAAAAAAATTTAAAACCCTTTTGAAATTAATGTAATCAGGTCAAGAAAAAATAAATGGAAAATGAAAAATACTATTTTTATTGTATATACAAAATATATTTATATTTTATATATATATAAAGTTGCAACATTTATATATTTCTCAATATACACTGAATAGACAATTTATTATCAGAGTTATAGATCTGTTAAAAACTTGCAGAAGAGTGCAGAAGAGTACTATAAAAAGCACAGTTAACCTATATTGCCATAAAAAAAAAAACCATCTTTGAGATGGCAAAGCCTCACTTTTTTGGTTTTTGGGCCTTGTCGTTTTTTTGATTGTGGTAACAATCAGTTTAAAATCAGCAATTTCCCTATATATTCACAGCAAGCAAACCTACTTGAAGTATCATATAAAATGGGTAAAAAATGTAAAGAAATTGTCATGCTCTATCTTTCTCTCCTGCCCCCAGCTCTGAGTTCTCCCTGTGCTCAGGTACTTGTTATCTTCATTCACATGAGTTTGGTTTTGCCATTTCCTTATGCAAAGAGTTATAGCTCCAAACACTGGGCAGCTGTTAGATGTTTTGTGAAAATGGGAGAGCCATTATGGTAGTTTAGAAGTAAAGATTTCACATAGAGGGTACATATACACATATCTGCGTGTCATTCTCAGGCTGGGGGGTGGGGCAGCAGATAACCACATCCCAGTCTCAGCTGCATCCTAGAATAATACGGTTTGTTTTCTTTTCAGCTCATTCCTGCCTCGGCAGTGTCCTGAAAGGTACTAGTAGGCAGGCAGTAAAGCTTGCATTCTGGGGAACTCTGTCATTTTTTCAGGGTCAGCAGAATGCAGCACGGGTTTTGGATTGATCCACCTGCTTATTTGTTTAATAAAATACTGCACTTCAAATCAGTTTTCTGAATGTTTGTTTAATCATCAAATGCCTAGTATGAACTCTTCTTCGGTGATGAAACCCATGAAAACAGTCTTGCAGTGTCCCAAGGCAGCACACCATGATTTGACTGTTTGTACTGATATATATTTCATTGTTTCAGAGCTCTGCAGCCAGCCAAAAAGCATACAGGGAGAGCTGGTCCTCCACCACCTGAGTTCTGCTCTTCTTCCTGTACCCTGAGACAGTAGCTGGGTTTTAAAGCACCTAACACAAATTCCAAGAGTTCCTTTTGAACAGTGGGAAGAGAACAATCCTCTAGTAAATTCCAGTCTGTTCCCACTGGCGAGTGCATTTTTGTGCTCTCCTCCCCTCCCTTTTGCCTGCTTTGTGCTCCCCTCTGAATTTCCACACAACTATTGCCTCTTCCAGGAGTCACTGAAGCAGAGACTTTGCAGAGTTCCAATCAGCTCATATTATGGCAAGTTATCTCTCACTGCAGACTGAAACAGGAGATTTCTAGCCCTGCCTGAGTGGCTAAGTTGACCATAGATTATTTTTTATTCCATACCTAATTCCATTTAAAATCTCTGTTATAAAGAAAGCAATCACAGAACAAGAAGTTTCAGCAGTGTACACACCATGGCAACTACAAAATTGTCTATAGTATCTTGGACTTTTTTTAGCGGGCATGTTGTTTTGAGCTTTTTTCCATAGTGGCATAATAGTTAAAGAGGAAGATAGTTGAATTATGCATTGTCAAAACATTTTCATTTGTCCTGAAACGCAGTGTCTCCACTATGGTTTCTGTCATAATTTTCCAAACACTGTTATGACTGCTCTTTATTTGACATGGTGTCTCATGGGTGTACACAGAACCTTCAATTTGTGGACATGAGGTAGCAATAACACCAGTGTTGTGGGAGGTGTGGATTTAGGGCAAATAATTGCGGTAGCAAAAGAGAAATGAAGTGGTGTTTTCACAATTGCTTCATCACACAAAAGGCACAAGAGATTCTTGAAAGTTCCTAGAGGTGGTGCTTCCAAAATTTGTGATGAGAAATAATGGAGTCCTTGTTGGTACTAAGGTATTCAGGATGACTAAAATGCCTTGTTTATTTGAAACCCAAGCTGATAAATCTTACATTCTCCTCCCCTGCTAGGTTTTTTACTTCCAAAACATGTGAGACATTAAAAAAAAAATCCAGGCTCATAAACAGAAGTCATACCTCAATTATTTCTACATCTATGAGTCCTACTGCCTCTGTTCATAGTGGGATATTATGGGACCCTGCAGGATAGCAGCTTTTATGCCAATGTACAGTAGGATATACCTCCTATTCTCTGCTCAGCAATGTTTCTGTGCCAAAATGAAACATATTAATCTTTCTTATCAAACTTTCTGATCATGCAAGAGTTCTACAAACCAGATGTATGTTCCCTGAGGATGTCTATTTCCAGATGAAGCATTCTTCTTTCCTGGCATTGCTTGAACATGATATGCGAACATTCAAGGTAGGAATATAACCAGAAATACGTTCAAAGTTTGTGGGTTTTCCCCAGAAATAAATAAAACATTGACTAGGATTATTACCCTGACTACTGGAAACTACTACCCATGTGACCTGCAACTATTACACTGAAAATCTGATGGTTTAAGTTTGTATCTGCATTCCACTGTCACCCTCACAACTCTTGGGAACCAAGTAGCTCTATGCTGTAGACTTTAAATGTCAAACAGGCCTCCTCTCAGGGTGGCAGTGGAGAGCCCTCACTAGGGTGAAATCAGATCTCATGGTTCAGTACCTCTTCACTTACATGTTCATCCTTTAAGACAGCTAAATCTGATGCAAATATTTTCTTTCTTTCAAGAGTCTCCTGTTGCTTTGGTTCCATAGAATGAAATAAGAAGAAAAATTATCTAGAAGAACAGAAGACCTTTGAGCGCTGATTTCCTGCTCAGTATAGTGTGAGAGTATCAGTAATGTGTTAGTCCATTTCTTACCCAGCTAGCCAGCCAGCCATGCATCCAGCCATCCTTTTCTTTTCCTATAAAGATGGTTTGATGATGTTTTTTGCATCAAGAGCTTGGCTTTTGGCTCACAGTACAAATATTTGCCCCTGTACACAGCACACCTGTCCTGCATTTGTAGCCCATTACTCAAATAATGGACGAGTTCTGCCTTAAAAAAACCCCAAACAAACCAATGCCATAACACAGATGCAGTTCAGGTCTGTATCTCCTATATACACCTTAATTATTATGTTAGAACGGGGACAGCACAACTCACTGAAGGCAATACACTTGGGAAGCAACACCCAGCATTGAAATTAAAATGCTAGTAATGACTTGAAATTGGATGTTCATTTTCACAAGTGGAACAATTCTTAAACTCATTCTTAAAAATAGGCACCATGTTATCTGCACATAAGGAGGAAATGCCTGCTTTTCTTTTTTTTTGCTCAGGGTGTCTTAGGATCAGTGTAAGGATGCCCAGATACTTTGACTCTGAGTGGAGCACAGATGTCTAAGACAGGCAATGTTTGTAGCACTTCCTTTCCATGCTGGATTTAAGACCAAATATGCACAAAACAGCATATAACAACTTGGATACATATGAAGAACCGTTACCATCAGGACAGGTGCTCCCCCATTTAGTCTCTGTTTCCCAGAGAAAGACATTTAATCTTGGGTGTTTGACTTGCCTTTTGAACGAGTCTGGTACATTACTGAAGCATCACAGAGTCCAATTAATGCTTCAACTGACCTCATTTGAATTAATGCAATTACTTTAGAGATTACTTTGGTCCGTGTAGTTATTTATAGCTTTCAGGTTTTATGTAGAAAACCTCTGCACTCTAAGAAATGGGCCACCAAAAAAATAAATTTGTTAAGTATATTAAAAAGTTGGCTTCCCTTCCCAAGGGATAAACAGAGAATTGCAGCCAGGGGTAAGTCATTGAATAACCAGTCACTTACCAGCTATCACACAATGATAATGAGTCTGTAACACTTCTCGTGCAGAGTACAGGAGAAAGGACCCATTTCACAGAGATATGGGAACTGCTGGCAAATGCTACATTTTTAAGTGGTGTATGCACATTTCTTATTGTAAATATTGCATCCAAATGTGGAAGAGCATAGAGAGCTGTTTGAACACATGGATCACATTTTAACACTTTCAGCCATCCAGAGTTAGATGACTTACCAGGTACATCTTTTTCTCATGAAAAATAAAACAAACAGAACAGGTCTTTATAACAGCAGTTACACCACCGAATTGGTATGTGGAAGGGTTCAGGTGTCAACTTCAGAGTATCCTATAATTTTAAAAAGCGAAGAAATTCCTGCAGGACACAGAGGTAGAGATCCATGTGAAGAATCCGCCAGTCTGGTTCATAAACATGCAGCTCAGATGCTGATGACTAACACTTGAATCTGTGTTTCAGATCATGTTCATGTTCATATGAAAAGAAATTGACTTTTTAGGTGAATTTTTTGACTTATTTGTCAAATGGGGAGTGGATGAACACATCTTCCTTAAACCTTTTGCTATCATACCAGCCAATAAAGATGCTGTGAGGAAATCTTAGTGTTCAGAGCACCCTGTTCCATGGGACAGGATATCTGGCAAGTTTTTTGCCGGGGTTAAAGTAGCAATAACTTAATCTCATCGAGATTGTAGCGATTATATTTAGACACATTTGCAGAAACTTAGGCAACCAGGTTGCATTATGCAACAGAACCAGTGTGCTCCACAGCATGGACTTGAGTCTCATCCCATGGATATCCCAGGTGGGGGATCTGCTGGAATATCTAAAGCTTCCCTGCTGCTCTGAGACATGTATTTTCTCTGCAAGGAGCCAGATGTTGGAGAGACAAATGCAAGAAACAGACCCAGATGCCCTTCTGATGCTTCCAGGATGCCAAGCCAGACTTTGAAAACATTGACAGATTTCACAGTTTAGACCTAGTCCCTGGCCTCAGGAAGAAAAAAAATACTCAGGAACTTGCTGTTGATGGCTAAATTCCTTTGCCATGTACGGAGCCCTCAGCAGTGACCCAATACCAGTTTGTCCAGTCACATCAGAGAAGACTCAGGAGCAAATGAAATAGATGGCATGATTAAAACACCTTACTTGCACTGGAATTTCTGTGGGTAGCGCCTTTCTGTTAGACCTTCCTAGTTCATTCCAGGTATTTTAGTTCAGCTCAAATCTTTTTATCTAATAGATAGTTAAAAATCAACTCTAAATATAGTGTAGTGTAACTGTGTAATGATATGTTTATGTTCAGCTAGGGGAAAAAAAGTAAGTGAAAAGAGTAACAGTTAACAGTGTCACCTCCTGTTGTGCCCAAACTGTGAGATGCAGAAACTGGAGACAGCCTGCATAAAATTAACAAATAGCTGATCTGTGGAACCAAATATTCAAACCTGTCTACAAATGATTCTTCTCTCCTACTACATCAAGATGTATTACAATGGAATATGACAAAAATACTTTAACAATGTGTTATAATACAATGTAAATAGCTGAAATTATTTAATACAGGTAATTTAAAAGAAATCTTGACCATTAAAAATCCCTTCATTTTAATTATAATAAAGCTGTTAAATAATAGAAGCAAGAGGATGGATAAAGCTGGATGGATGTTGCAGCTGTGCTGAAAAAACTAGTGGTTCCCCAGGGGTTAACAATTGATTTGCTTCAATCAGACTGAAGGGTGGTGCAGTTCTAGCTTCTCCTGCCTTTTAAAAAATTTTAATTACTTTATCATTGCACAAGGTATCTCTGAGTTTATTTTCTCACAATGTCTCCTGGATACTGAAGCAACAGAAAACCAGAAATAGGTTCAAACCACAGACTTTGGATCTGGATTTCCGATACATGAAATCTCAATCTGGAGTTTTGATATAGATTTTGATACAGGAAAAAAGGCATCTCCAAAACTGATCTTCAGGGCTGTGAGTTTTGTAACACTGACAGCTCCATAACCCAGAAGCTTCTCAATCTGGGGATTTTGTTTAGTGTTTGTTCTTGCCTATCTTTGTCTTTTCTTTCAAAACACTTTGCAAAGACCAGAATCTAGAACATGCTAATACTTAATAATGCCCTCTGTACTAGCAAGGAGTTACAGCTCATGGTCAAAGGGTACTCTCCACAAAACATATTGTGAAAATTTTAGGGAGGAATATGCTTGAAATTTTTAATATTTTTCTCATATATTTATGAGCATTCTTAAATGCTACTTAAATACTACATAAAGGCCTTCTTCCGGCATTCCTATGCATAGCACTATTGTCTTTTAAAGGTGTGATTTGCCATGAAATGAGACAGTGGTGTCTTCTTCTTAGAGTATTTGAACAGTTGAATCTAAGTAAAGGATCCCTTTTTCTGGAACCAACTGCCTGAAAAAAATCATCTGAGTGGGGGCATAGTTGAACATAAAGCCTCATGCACTCTTTGTATCTCTGATCCCAATACCCGCAAAATTGTTAACGAAAATTTCTTCCCAAACTGAGCAAGCATCTGAGAACAAGGCTTGTCATCTATCGCAGTGGCCAAAAGATCTCTTTGTAAATCTGAAAGTCTTGAAGCTAGTCTGGGTCTAAATCTTTCGTTGAATAAAAAAAATCATAAATTTATAGCTTCTGTATCAGGAATTCAGACATTTGTACCCATAACTCACTGCTTCTTACGTATGAACAATCCCTTGTTTGTCCTTCAGTCTAAAGACCTCCTTGTATTTCTTTGTTCATGGCAATAGATCCTTTGAGAAGATAGGTGATGCGAAATTTTTTTTGACAATCACTCAATTTGACACCATAAAAACTGGTGGGGTCGGGCAAAAAGAGAGTGTTCAGCTTTCTCAACAATGCAAACATGACTTCTAATATAGATATTTCAGAAATTTTCCTCTTTTCAAAATGCAGACAAGAAGTAACGAAATGTACTTCATTTAGGCCTATTACAAGAATCCTAAAACTTTTTGTCTGACTTGGAGTTTTGCAGACAATTCTTTGACATGCTGTGATGTTACTGTAATCAACATAGAAAAGTTCCTAACAAAACAAGAATTTTCACCACAGGTAATAAATACAGTATTTTGTGAGGAAAACATCCTCATCATTCATTTCAAAGATCTGGTGACACTGCTCTGAAGTGTTCATTTACACTCAGTAATTTAATTTTTCCTTCACATTCCTGCACATCATTTTGACTATGCTTTACCTAAGACTGGCAAAGTACTGGAAGTCAAAATCTACTCACGAAAAGTCTCTAATCCAGCTTAACAATGCAGGAGCTTTGAGAATGGCGGATGAGCTTCTAATAGAGTCCAGCAATTAGATGTGTTTAATTTATAACTGCATTTTTGGAAGGATTAATCTGCAACAAAAGCATCCCGATCCCTGGAAAACTTGGGATAGAGCTATTTTATTTTTTAATTCTCTGTTACTAAAACTGAGCAGAAGATGTCACGTCATTACAGAAGGGAGAATATAACGTCTGAATGGTTTAATTTGTGCTGGAGTTGTACAGTTCACAGACTGAATTTGACACATCTCGTGTATTGTGGACTGGATCGTTTTGGTGCATTGCCAGTGTGAATAAGTGTTTGTGCTGGTTCAGAGGAGAAATTTGGCCAATGCACAAAATGAAAGACAATGGGGGAAGAAGTTGGCAGTGTCTGCAAATACCCCAGAATCTGGAGTGGCTGCTGCAGCACAGTGACATGTCAAATGAGGGTGTCAGAGAGAAGGACTCTGGCTTTTGTTGTCCATGTCTTGTGTGCACTTTCCTGACAGAACATCCCTCTTGCTGGGGCTGATTTTCTAGGGTTAAGATATCTCTTCAATTAAGACAGTAATAATATTTCAATAGTGCACTTTAATATGTTTAAAAAACCAATCTTCTTGAATTATTATAGAGTCACATAAAAAGCCTGGAGTAGCTGCAACAAAAGCATTGTTTTCTATAGTGCACCTCAGACGCTTCAGACTCCATATTGAATCACAGAGTCCAATTAGCAAAAATTTAGCTAATAGAGTTCTTGACCTTGCAGCTACAATTTCTAATTGAGTAAAGTTAGTCAGTGAGCTCTTATTTTTCTAACATAGCATTCCCCGTGTGGTGGCTGCTCATCTCACCATCCAGCCATGTTGGTTATTTTACTCAAAACTTATTTTAATATACTCTGCAGCACCTAGAACAAGAAATGCACACACTGTATATCCGTCATTTCCATCTTGATGAGGAGAAAACAAAGGGATAATTATAAACTGCATCTCATATTGTTACTCTTACACTCGACATGTGCATCTTTTTTTTTTTTTTCCACAATAAAGTGATTCTGCTGTGGAGATAGCACCAGGTGCATGGGGGTGACCTCACACACACACCAAATCGGGAGCTGACATCCATCACACTTTGAAATTTTGGATTTCATCATTTCCTGATCTTTCTAAAGGGATCACAGCACCTGGCCCTCACAGCTGTAGTTCATTTAGAAAGCAATTTAAAAACCGAGAAAAAAGCAAATGACATCTTGCTGCCTCAGCCTTGTCATTAAGTATAGCAGAATGGCCTTCATTTATGAGACACATGGCTAAGAATTAATATCTTTCAGTGTTTTCTCAAGTTGAGATTACAAAAGGTTTGAAAGACCACTAAATAATTAGTACTATGACTGAGGCAAGCAAAAAAAAAAATAAAAAAAAAAACAAAACAAACCAAATCCCCCTCTCTTCTTCATTATGGATATTGAGAATGACACTGACTTCAACATGTTCCAAATGCAGTGGCCTTTGAGCATTTTGTCCTCACTATACAGTAAACCTTCAGCTTCTATTTCCTCCCTTTTTCATCCTCTTTAGTACTGGAAACTTTGTACATATATGGATACCTTCTCTGTACAGTTAAATGCCTTTATGCACACAGACTGTTTCTCTGCATCTGCAGGGGCTGGACGTCAGCATTGAAGTTAAAATATTTTAAAGTTTTGCACAATACGATCCCTGTCCCTTCACTGTTCTGTTACATTGTGGTTTTTTTCTTACTGTTTTTTCTTTTCTTTTTTTTAATTTATCATTTTATGGCTGACTTTAGTGCTTGTGGAATGAATGGCTAATGACACTGGCTAGAGCCAGCCAGCATGTGGGCAGGTGCTGTGCGAACTCTCCCCACGCAGCCCTGCCAATGCATCGCAGACCCGCAGCATCCTGCCACGCCGCCTGCTCCCTCCTCCCCGTGCCCCCGCGGCTCTCCTCCGGCATAGCCCTGCCCACGCCACCCTGCCAAACTGCAGGCAGGCTTTTGGAAGGGGACTTCAGGTTTTATTCTTCTTAAGAAGAATTCAGTCTTCGGAGTTTTAAGAAAAGCCCCTGGTCCTGGATGTGTGCCCATCCTGTCTGTGCAGCGCGAACCTGGGGAAATCATACCTGTCTGTCATTCTGCCATGAGTTTTCACGTGGACCTCAAATCTGCACTGCCCAAAGTTTCATCACATCCCTTCCTTTGGGTTAAACTCACCATTTTTGGAAAGTTTTTAGAAAAACAGAACTTGCATAATGGGTAAGCAGAGGTGTTTAACCCTTTCAGGCAGTGTAGCTGGAATTACAAGTGTTATCTGATAACAGACCCAGTTCTTAATATTTATATCACAGAATTAATGAGGTAGCAAAATTCTCATTTGTCCTGTTGATTCAGCATCTTTGGATAAGTTTGAAAGTATTTCACATGCAAATGCAATTTAAATAATGAATAATACCATTCTTTTTCTATTATGTTAACTCAGAGCACTACTAGCTGCTGTATTTAGATGGCTCCTAAGTCAGTTCAGGGAAGTGCAAATTGGCATTTTGGCCTTCCAAAGTTACCTCTGAATCTTCCCCTTGAAGAATGCTTCCAAGCTTTGTACTAAGGAGGATGTCAGGACCATCTCACTGGGTAGAGTCAGACACCATGTTTGCTGATAGGAGCTGGATGCTGGGACTGTGCGTGAACACGTGTGTGGGCTTAATAGCTCAGTGCTGAACCTCAGCCTTGTAGCAATGATACCTAAATGAATGCTTACTTAGTGCATTGCTGAAATCCTCTAGGATTGAATCCACTTACTCTCAATTAATATCAAATAATTATAGCTGTATATTTAAAATCATTTTCACTGCAAGGTAAACATTTCAGATGTAGGAGAAAGCCCAATGAAATCAATTAGCCCTTCCGTGGATTTAAAAAGGATTTGCACCATTCCCTTTCCACTACCACTGATCTCTCTATTCCCCCATCTCCAAGAAAATCCTCTTCCTGAAAGGCTATGCTGTGTTTTAGTTAAACTACTCATTGTCTTAGGACTCTGCTGATCAGAAATTCATGTTCCTCTGAGCCTTCTTGGGCTACCCTGCCTTCGCATGTGGCTTCAGACAACAGCAGGACACATCTTCTCACTTGCCAAAGAGTATTTTTGTCTCCTCTACTAGCTAATTCCCCAAAATGCCACACCCAGCTCTTCCCTCTGAGAGTCATATCTGACTGACTCTGTGCATGCAGAGCTTTCACTAGTAAATAATCTCAGGGAGCCAAATGATGTGTTCTGGAGGGGGTAGTGCTCTCAGAGGCTATTGGCAGTCGTTCAGATGACAACCAGCTGCAAAGAGCTTTAAGAAGAGTGTTATACACATACACACAAAGAAAAGAAAAAAGGGAAAATTGTTGACTGAAGACATATTGCCCTTGATTGACTAGTGAGGAACCTGCTGTCAAGAAAATAGATATTTGAGAAACAAAAAAAAAAAAAAAGCTTTGTCCATTTTACTGGCTGTAGATCAGCCTTCACTTGTCAGACTTCAATTGCTGAGAATAGACAACAGTGATTTCTGCTTGATTAGTCCTTGAGTTCACTTTTTTTCCTGTTGCCTGTTGGTTTTACTACAAGGGCATTGTTGTCTGTAGTTCTGTGAGTAGGAAGCTCTGTAGGAGCAGAGTTACTCATGACCACTCTAATTGGCACTGCTCCCTGTGAAAGGTATTGACAGAAACAGTAGCAGAAAGCCTGCATGTTCTGACTGTTTCCACTACCTAGACTGTGGCCTTTCAGTCTTTCACAGAACACACTTTGGCAAAGGTATATCGGGTGCTGATAATTTTTGTTAAAGTTGCATTACACATAATTGGTTCCTGAGTCCCTAGGAGAGTAGACCCTAAAGGGTTTCTGTTTCCCCTTGAAAGGGATGGAGCTGAAATATAAATACAGCTGTATCATCTCTGTGGAGGAAAGTTGGTTCCTATTATGGGGAAAAGACAAATATTCATCAGTGTTTCCAGAAAACAATACACAACTATTTTTGCAAAGAGAAGAGTTTAAAATCTATGTAGGGAAATAGACAAAAAAAAAGAAAAAACTTGCAACAACTAAATACTAAATGCGTGAAAGTAAACCTTTGGGGTTTTTTGTCAGACACATCTCTAAAATTATGAAAACACCTCTGTCACTTTCTGAGACATACCGTCTTTCTTTTCCATGTTCTAATCTCCCATAATAAGAAATTGTTTTTCTCTACTGGATATTCAGCTTATTTGCCGGGTTCTTGATGTGAACTCATTTTCTCAGCAATTATTTGTGCGTCCTATGAACTCTATGGGAGTTCATAGGATGCATACTATGGTATGCAGTATGGGAATTTAAAAGGTAGACAATAGGTGTAAATTCAACATGAAGCCACATCAGAACCATGAAAGACCAGAGTTGTCTATTGAAATGCTACCTCTGAGCCCTGTCTGTAGAAAAAGACTGGAAAACACACACAGATGACTACAGTCACCCTCATGACCCTGACATACAACCAAGATACCACAGTCCAAGCAAACAAAAGCCAAGCTGTAGCACCCGTACAGGCTTTCAGAGTCTGCAAGTGCAGTGGAATTGCAGTTTCTTTATCCTGCAGTCAATGAGAGTTGCTTTAAAACATTGCATGGCACTTGCCATGGACAGCAAATAAAGCACACAGTGACCCCTGTGGCTGTTCAACTTGCTAAGTTACAGCAACTCAGTGGGTGTCTGGGCACTTCATGGGTGCAAAAACACAGCCACAAACCCATTTGCATCCACAGGCACTGATGTAATATAGCCAGTGATGATGTTCACAGAGTGTGTTGCTGCACATACATGGGCACACTTGCTCTCATACTGTGGGCAAAAGAGGAAAAGGATGGAAAGATCATTCCTCATCAAAAGAGTTTTGAGAATGTCAGCAGATGAAAACAGAGACATTTACCCAAATTTTGATGAACCTGTATGTTATCAGAGGTCTGGGGAATATCAAACTGTCATTTCCACAAACATTATAGTTCATTATGCTTTAGAGGCCTTTAATAATATCTTCTACACTCAGAATATTTTAAATTCATAACTGGGTACATAGATCAGTCTCCCAGCACAAAGAACTAGCCTATTTCAATGCCCTGAAGTACAAAACTCAATTCTGAAAGTCTTTTTCTGCAAAGCAGAAACTGCTTAAATTCCTACCAGAGCAAAGAGTTTATGAAACTCATATACATATAGAGATATATATATACATTTCTACATGTATATATACACACTGAGAACATACATTGATGTTCTTTCTGACTGTTGTGTTTTGTGCAATCCTGCTTTTAAAACATGGCAAGGTTTTATGCTTTCATCTCTGTACATTTTCCATTTGGGTATCCCAGATTTACTGTGCTCTGAGAGTTAAACTACAATAGTTAGAAGTTAATTTTCTTTCCTGCCCCCAAAAAACAAACAACAGAAGAAGGAATTTAACCTCATATCCTCATCCCAAAATTAGCTCTATTGTCAAAAGATGACAGCTGTATCCTGATTTCAAGAATTTCATGTTGGAATTAAGCAGCATTTTTGAAACCATTGTGTTACTTCAAACAGATCCATAATGGTCCCTCAGCAAACCATTTTCAGAAGACTTGTGTAAGTAAGATAAAAAGACACCATTTCTGAAGAGATGCTTTTATGGGCTAGGTCAGAGTGCTCTTTCCATGTTGTTCATTCCCAGTCGAATTTCCTAATAGCCTATCTCCTCAGCTAACAGATGCCCAGCCTCATGTCGGAACCAGATCGAGCCACCACTGAGATGATATCCAGCTCCTTTCTTATTGAGCCGTTTCCCTAGCAGATGGTGCAATGCTGCAGGCACACTCCTTCCTGTTAATTACCAGCCTTCGCTACAGATGGAAATGTCAGTCAGCCTCACAGGTCCTGGTTCCTGCCATTGCCTCAGTCCATAGCCCTCTACCTAGGCAAGATGCTGCCAACACACACCATGTGTTTTGTGACTGCTGACTAGGCAGGCAACAAAAAACAACTTAGTTCATGAATATTCATGGAGGAATGTTTAGAGTTCTGTTCATCTGCAATGCTTATAGATCCGCTTAAAGGAGATTGCACTTTCTGAGGAGCCCTGTGCCCCTTGTTTTACTATGGTGTGGGCAGATGAGTTATCAAAGTGTGTTGCTATAGTAACATATAAAGGGC
Source organism: Dicrurus megarhynchus (assembly GCA_013399195.1). Lineage (NCBI taxonomy): Eukaryota > Metazoa > Chordata > Aves > Passeriformes > Dicruridae > Dicrurus > Dicrurus megarhynchus. The sequence continues at coordinate 610,449 of VXAD01002549.1, read as the reverse complement.
TATTAAATGCCTGTCGTTTGGAGACTCCTATAGGCACATCAGTTTCTGGCTGCCATTTTTTTCCATACCTTAAGTGCCCTTTAATTATTCTTGTCCTGCAATAACAGACCAATAGTCACCAGGCTGAACTGATTATCTAATAACTGTTGCTTTTCATTAAAGCCTGATTACCTCATTATACATAACCAATATGAATTCCTTGATCTTTCCTGGTATCCAAGCACTGTAAATTCAGACAAATGAAGTTCTCTGTAACCTTTATAAATTCATTAGACACATTTATTTTAATGGCCATGGAAAGACTACTAGAAATCAAAAATACATTTTCAGAAAGGTTTCTTATAAAGGTTGAGTTAGAAGATTAAGAAAACATCTACCATGTTTTTTTTTTTCCTTTTTCTTTCTGTCGTTTTTTTCTTTTTTATTTTTTATTTTTTCCTTTTTCTTTTTTTTTTTTTCTGAAGGTAATTCATTCTCTTGTGAGAATCTGTGCAAGTGTAATGTGTAGCTATTAAAATAGCAATATGACTCAGAACGTGCCAATAATATTCTTCAGTTTTTGACTCATGACTGTTCATGAAGTGAGAGTTTAGATGTTCCAAATCAGAAAAGCAGGCATTTAGTTTATGTTAAGAACACACTTTTCAAGAAAAGGAGAGTTGTATTCCATTTCCAGCATGCAGAATGAGCAATATGTACAGGAGTAGAGGATGTTTAAACAACAGCATTTTGAATCCACTCTGGGCTTATTGTTGTCAGTCTGCTAATGCTTCAGCAACAGAGCAGAGCACCCAGAAACACCTGAGAAAGACACATGCTGTTTCTTTGAAAGAACTGCAAGCCCTGACCAAAAAAAGGTTCTTACAAATAAATCAAGTATACTTTTCAAGCCGTGCTTCTTTCCTGCACTTTTATCTCCATGCAAGGGTTGACAGTGACTGCTGAATTTTCTCTTTCTTGCGTTGTTTATACTGTTCTAATGGCTTGGATTCTCATAGTTATTAACTGCAAAGGGATTGTGGTTTTCAAGAATCTGAGGTCCTTTCTACAGCACTAGAGAAGACAAAAGATGTCATGTTTCTCGGTCCATTATATTTGGGTTTTTTTTTCACAGAAATATATTCTGATTTTATTTTTATCTTCATTACAGTGAATCTGAAAAAGTAATGAAAGGTATTTCTAAGGTTTATTTCAATTTCTAGGTCCTACAACATTGTACTATTTCAACACTAAATAATGAAATAGAATGTTATAGCCTATTAATTTTTCAAATATATTTAAGTTTATCCTTCCGAGATGAAACTACAAAATATATATTATTACCAAATTTCTGTTAGGTGCATAGAGAAGCTGAAATTGCATAACTCCAAGCATTCACAAAGGATACAAAAAGGCTGCAAAAGTTTGGTGATTTTCTTATGTGCTTGTAAACCTGAATCTTGACTTTGTAAAGCACTCTTTGAATCAATAGGTAAGCTACACACACATCTGACTCTCTATATTGTTGGGCAATTATTGTTTTTCAAAAACAACCACAATGTGAGAGGACACAATGTTCCAGCTGCCAAAGCTCAGGTCTTATGAGAGGCAACTCTATGTCTGTTAAAGTTTACGCACTCATTCATAATATATAATCATAATAGATAGTCTTATATTCTACACAAATTCATAATATTTTATAATAAGTTACAAAGGGCAGCTTATGGTTCCATGCCCAACACTTGGCTGGCTCTTCATACAGCTTCTGTGCAGCCAGATTTATTCTCGGTGGAAAGTTATTTCATCCCAAATTACTTTCCTCAGCCTTTCTCATCTTGCAGTCTAGAAGTATCTATTTCTGATTACAGTTAAGTCTTTTTGTTTTCTTAAAAGTGCCAGGTATGACTTGCTGAGATTTAAGCAGCTGAAACATTGAGTTAAGTGAAGCAACTGTACCCCAAACCTGCAGCAGGTCTGGCTGTAGGTAGCTGCAAGGCAGGTGCACTCCAGTGTGACTGCCTTGGAGCACTCCAGCTCCCTTCTAGTGCCTGTGCTCTTTTCACAGGGATCAGGGCAAGGGGAGAAGGGTGGATATTTTATTAAAGCCTTCTGCATGGATAATAGATTTGCAATGAGTTTTGAAGCAATCTGCTAAGGTAATTTAGGTTACAGTCCCAGAGAACTGTGGGGCCGTGGCAGCTCTGCTGCTGTTTTGTGGGTGGGATCTCCTCAGGCAAGCACAGTAACCTCCTGATCTGGTGCATCCTCATCTTTCTGCCAGCACAGGCACTGCTCAGCAAGGAGAAAAAGATATTCCCAATGGTGATAAAGCTCTGGGGAGAACAGACTCCATAGTCACCAAGAAAAGCATAGTCCCTGCCATGAGCACTGGAAGAACTAAGACAGTTTAACTGATCAAGTCAGCAGGTTTCACAGAAATCCAAGGAACCCATTGCTGACTGTTTGGTCAGATTAACACAAAAGAAGTCTAAAAGCCAAATTATTACATTAATTCTAAAACAATATTGGTCTTATTTTTATACTTTTAATCACTGTAGTAATCTGACTGATGTAAGTGGGTTATTCAGAGAAATGAGTGTTCAAACATTGTTCCACATTATGCATTGTTATTTCTTTATTGCAGTAGAACCTAGGTTATATTTTTCATGGCTTCTTTGGACCTGTATGTTCTGTTTTTCCTTTCATCATTAAATGAAGATGGCAGTTGAGGAGGATGACAAAGTTCCTCCAGGGTAAAAAAAGAAAGATTAAAAAAGGTAGGTGGACAAAGTTAGACATGTGTGGGTGGGAATAACATCAAAACAATCATATTTTTTTAAATTAACAATGACACTTTTCAAAAGTCATCTCAGTTTTTAAGGCTTAAATAATTTACATTGTAACCACTGTTCAGTCACCTGCAACAGTGATCTGCATTTTAGCTAAGGGGAACACACATGGAAGTACTCAGGGACTGTATGTATTAACCTCTTTCTCTTAGCATGGCCAAAAGGAAAATAAATCTTGATTATTTAATTTCTGATTATATGAAAGAACACACAAGAGTACAGCCATTTCCATTCCATGACTACAACACTTACCCATCCTATATTGCACATTAAACTTCTGCTAAAGAAGATACTGCAGAGTTCTCAGAATGGAAGAGGAAATAATTAGAACAATTCATACAGATAATTAATTGTACTTCCTTATTGAATCTACCTTACCAACCACACTTTGGATTCTACATTGGTCATATGTCAAAGAGGTGGGCCATATCAAATTGTCACAAATATTTTTTTCAATTCTTTATACAGCCCCCAGTGATTCCAGCCTCACGCAACCTCTTTGGTGGGTTTTGTGCTGCATGGTTTGTTCGGCTGCAAGTATTCATTGCACGTCTGTAGACCTTTTACTTTTTTGTTTAAATGTGCTGTATTTCACAATTTAAATGAAGTGGCTTGAGAGCAAATACAGGCAACAGGAAGTGCAGAATTAAAAATGGAAACTATGAATATTCTGTGTGCTGCCAGCATTTTGCCTGCAAGGACTCGACTCTTTTCATCAAAGCAGACCTGGAATAATTTTGTGATGAGCTCTCAGGGAAACCTAAGGGAAAATTATTAACTCTCTGAACTCTTGTTACATAGTAATACTCACTTGTTACTCAAGGATGCCTACTCTGTAGGAATTGAGTGAGCTTATATCACTCAAGGAGGATCACAGAGGAAACACAGCTTGCATTATATGGTGCCAAGTAATAAGTGGAGAATTGGTATGTGAACTGAAACAGAGCATCCTCTGTGGACTGGACAAATGAGATCTTGTCAAATGCCTGTGATCCCCTAAGTTAGCAACCCATCACCACAGATCCCATGCTGGCTATAGGGGTTTAAAACACTTTCATAGCCAGGGTTCCTAAGCATCAGGGCTTAGGTGGATGGCTTAACCCCATCCACCTAACTGCAGATAAACAGAATCCCACTTCTTTATAACTTGTTATTTTTGGCTGCCTTTGCCACCTTTTCTACTTATGCCATTCTCAGTGTAACTGCTGCCATGGCAACATACAACCTTGCTTGTTCCCAGCTGGAATGGCTAAAATGTAGATTCTTCCGAAGTCAGAAAGGACTTGCTCACTAGGTCAGCGGGTGGGAGCTGGTGGGCTAAGGAAAAAGTGACCAGATTAAGCATGAACCCAAGAGTGCCTATGTTGAGATGGTTTCCCTTTATTCGTCTGCAGTGTGGTTAAGAACCCTAAAGTACTGTAATTACAGGTGTAGCATAGAGTTCATGAGGTCTTTAGCCTTTTTATTTTACTTATCTTCTTCAAGAATCATTACAGGGAAGCAAGTCAAGCAAGACATATCTTCATACTGAATGTAAAACACAGCTTCCTTTTTCCCTGTATTATAAATTTACATGAGCACAAACGTGTGCATGTATATGTGCGTAATTACAAAAAAAAACCCAAACACAACAAAAATAACAACAGAAAAGGAAAGTTACTTGCATTGTATTGAATGTTAAATGAATTAAATGTTAAGAAATGCCAAATAAAAGAGTATTTATCCCTAATTCTGTTTCTGACATATCTTTAAAATATTGGGCAAATTTTCATGGGAACTTTCAATACATTTACAGATAGGAGCAAATTACTGTTGAGATCCCCATATTCACAGGACTTGGACTTTGCAGAATAAGCAATGTTTCCTTAAGAATACTTTTGCATACCTTTTGGTAGAGAAACGGAAGAACTCAACACTGTTACATGCCAGGAAATCCTGATCATCCACTATGCCACAGCATAGGCTACCACTGTCTTATACCTGTCCAGGAGATCAGTTCTCCGTTCCTCAGCAACAGGGCTTCCTTCACAGAAAGTCAGCCAAGGAAGAAGGGGTCATCTTGTAACTATATGGTGATTGCAAGACATGAAGATAAGTCTGGGTCACTCTCTGTCATGAATGAGAACCAGCCATCCCATTCAGTGGTCCTAGAACAGCGCTGTTGGCTTCAGTTTATGTGCTGCTTTTTGGGTACTGTCTTGCATGAGGTTGTCTGGCGTGTTCTAGGATTGTAGCAATTGATAATATTCTCCTGGAAAAGCTAAGGATGTAGCCATGCTCAGCATCACTCAGCTCAGCCAATCTGTGTGAAATTTCACCATGGAAAGGAAATGTACTACTCTCACCTGCAGAGGTTTCGCATGTCCAATTACAAAGCCTTAGAGTGGAGATATCAGAATTCCTCAAAGCAAAGACCACAAGGAATCCTTTACATGATCTGAAGAGTGAGACTTCCTGACAGCTTCTTTCTTAATGATTAGTAAAAACTTCCTGTCTCCTGTCATCTCAAGCAAGCACAGCATGTAAACTCTTTCAGAAGCTGATCAAAGTGTATAACTGTTTTGTGGCAATAGCTGTAGCTGTGGTTTAGAAAATTACAATTTTTTGATAAAGATTGTACTAATTTGGCTCAAGGATTGTTAACAGCTATGCAGATACCTGGAAAAATAACAACGGAGATCAGTGCATCTCTGGAGATGGACAGTGAGGTCAAAGGATGTAAGTTCTAACATTGGAATTGCCACACATGCTCCAAGTCATGTGATGGGAAATAGACTGTAACCTTTCAGCCTGTTCAGCACCTCCTTATAAGGGTGTCTACCTGGTTCTCACTCATATAATGGAAATATCAAACATGCTCACTTCTCTTGGCATATGTCTGGAAAAGCTGTGACTTTTTTCTTTGTCCTTGGAGTCCCCTATTGTGTGAATAACATTCACAATCTCAATTTCTTAAATGGATTTCCATAACTTCTTTTGCTCTTTCAGCACTTTTCCCCAGGGCTCATTGTTTTTCTCCACACTACTGTAGAACTGAAACTGCAATATCTGTTTTTTTGTGATTTTATATTTAGTTTTCCTACTACCAATTACTGTGAAACCACTTTCTTATATGTCTCCAATTTTAGCTTAATGTTTTTCTTCCTAGTATGTCCCAGAAAGCAGATCTTTCCTGCTCAACATAGGTATTGAGTGAATGAAAGAACAAGAAGATTTTGCTGTTTTAACCTTTTCACTCAGTTCTGGAGAGTATCAGCACAGTTTTTGTTAAAGCAGTCGCCCACCAGGACATGTAAAGTACTTTCTAAATTATTGCAAATGAATTGCAAAATATTGCAAAATCCTGAGAAATCAGGATTTATAGAAACTCTTAAAAATACAACTGAAACAATTCTGCAGGGTCCTAGAATGTGAAAGCAGAGGGGAAAAGGCACAGTTAGAACTATGGTGTTCCTGAAGCAGGACACCAGCAGTTTGGTATTTGTTTCTCATTCCATCACAGACTTTCAGTGAAACCCATGTGCAGGAGATTCATTTTTCGTGCTTCATCTTCTCACTGCAAAATAGGAATACTATTTCCTTTTGCAAATACTTTATTTCTCTTGTGCATGTTGAATGTAAATTATTTAGGGACAGGATTGTTAGGCTGTGATTCACACCACTTAACTTCAGTCATCTGCAGTGCTGATGTGTACGGCAAAGGCAAAGTTTGTCCATGGAGAGGGAGGGAACTTTGGGAAGTTCATTATTATAGAAACCTCTGTTAGGAATGAATCATTCAATAAATACATATTGAGTATACATATTGACCACTTTAGATAGCTACTTTTAGTTGGAGCTAAGTCCCAAACAGGTATCTGTGTAAAATACAGCAGAGCATATATGTGACTTAATTCCTATTCTGAACAGATGTGTGACTTATTATATTTGAATCTACTTCAAGCAGTAAGGTTTCCTCAAGAGGATGATTCATGGAAACATCTTGTCACAAAGGTTTTGATCTTTTCTTCTTTTCTTTTTTTAAATTTTTTTGGTTTGTTTTATTTTCTGCTGGGTTCTTTTTTAATCCTTTTTAAACTGCAGGAGAAAATGACTGATTATGGCTGTTAAAGTGCTTTGTCTGCTTGTGGTTAATTAGCAGGTGTCATTTCCCTAAAGTAGTGTGAATTATTCTAATGTAGGGGCAAAGCTTGAAAATAATGAAGTTATTCAACTTGTTTACACACAGCAGCAGACTAACTTTGCCTAATTATGATTCTGCTTTTACAGAGTTGAGTTGAGAGCTCAGTCCTAATGTTTACTGGTTTGTTTTCTGCTTTGGAGAAAATGTGGAGAATGAGCAGATACCTTTTCCAAACTAAAAGAAAAAATTTCCAAAATAGATAAATAGAGAAAGATTATAAGAATGGACCAGGCAGGAGAGGAAAATAGTAATTCCATTAATACCGCTCTGCTAATAAAGTTGTACTTACAAAATAATCATTCGCCATGTTCTGAATGTAGTTCTTTTAAACGAATAAAACTTCTTTCTTCTAAATGTATTTGCAATTATCTTTTTGAACAGTGCATAATATAAAAACATTTATCTGTACTGTAGCTATGTATTTCTTCTAGCTGAATTATCTTCTAAAATATATGAAAAAATAACCTTTGTTTAAATGACAAGAAGGTAGTTCAGAACCTTCCCAATCTCATTCCTCAAAGACAGAAACTCTTAAGACTATCTAACTATCTATCTATCTATCTATCTATCTATCTATCTATATCTATCATGTGATAGGTTTTCTTCTTATAAATACAAAGGATTCAGCCCACTTCTCAGGGCTGTATTTTCTTGAACTGACAATCCCAACCCCACTCCCTCTTCCTTTTAAACTTTCATTTCTTCTTTTGCCATTTCATGTGCTCCTTTCTCACTAAATAAAATTATCTCCTGCAGCAAATGAAGAGCTATTTAGCTCCCTGCATATTTTGTCCAGTGTATTGCCTTTTTGTACTAACATTCACCTCAGAGATGAAAAGGCTGTAATATGTGTTGCAGTAATCTCTATTACTCTAGAAAGTGGCCGGTTTTTAAATGGGCCATGAGGAATTAGGTATACATTGACAAATGCAGTCAGATATGCTTTTTTTTTCCAGAGCTTGGAGAAGGCCTGATATAAACCAGGTTTGATTCTGTTAAGCTTTTTCCTTTTTTATGCATAGAATAAATGTTTCTTAGAGAGAATTCTGTGTTAGCATGTTTTCTGCTCTGTCCCCTTGCTGATTCAGGTAACAGATGGAGAGCTCTCCATGAAGCTTTTACCCTTCCTCTAACACGTCCATCGAAGATACAGCTCCTGTGCTTGTGATCACAAGTTAATGTCTGTTGTTGCTGCTTCCTTAGGGCACACTAACTCTTCAAGAAAGATAAGGTCTCCTATTTCTTCTGTGGGGACTGAGCTCTGTACCAGCACACAGGACAAGCTTGCCGTGTGTCAGAAGAGGTCTCTGTCCAAACAGACAAGACAATGAGTGGGTGTGAGTCTTGGAGGCAACATAACAACTTAGTGTTAGTGGAAAAGAAAACCAAGGGGTGGAATTAATCTCAGCTGACTTTAGATGACTACACCTGAACAAGTTGCCCCGAGTTCATTTACAGTCAATAGACAGAAATAAGCAGAGATTAGCTGACCTATATTAGATTTCTACTTTTATATTACATGCAACAGACCTAGATAAACTTTTGGGAGTCTTTTTTTAACAAATACACCTTTCCTTCCTTATCTAAAATTTCTTTTGCCAAGCTTTTAATTTTTAATTATTCTTTTAAGCTTACTAATGGTAAATCCATCAATAATCTGTCAAACAAGCTGACTACTGAATGTAGAGTAGCCAAACTGATCTGGCCAATATCTTACTGGATCTACACTGATCATTCCCTTTTCCATCTCCTGCTCGATTTCTAGCAAGCAGGAATTAGAAAGCATGCTGGCCACATTAATGAAAAACTGGTTCAGCAGAATTTTTGTAAACATTTTTTAAACAACCAAATCTTTGCCTTCAAAATATCGGCAGAATTAAAAAGAGTTTTCTTTACAAGAAGCTAAAAAAAGCACATTTGGAATCAGCTTCTTAATAAACTAAACACCAAATTAATTTCACAAGAGGCCCTTTCTGTGTAAAGCTGCCTCTTTCACTGTGGTGCTGGTGATAAGTATTCTTTTTACATGGAAATTACCACTGTGGAACTGCCAGTATGCGATCTCAGATCACTCTTTTGGCTTTGAAATTCAAACCTAATAGAAATCCTGCCAAGTTATTCAATGCTAGAATCCAAGAAAACTTAGCCCCATGTTAAGCAATTGCTAATCAAGAGCTATCCCTAGACACCTGAATGGGTGGATTCCACAAAGAAAAGAAAGGAGAGGTGCCTTTGCAACTTTGCTCAGTTTTCTGCCCAGCTGCAGCAATTTTGTTCTATAAGCAGTCAAAAAAGAATAAAGTGAAGAAAGCAGCTGTATGGGATTATAGGCACATTTGCAAGATGCTCCATGTGTGGGTTTTTTCCCCCCTTTAAATGCAGTGTGAGTGCAGTGTGACTAATTATACCAGAGAGAAAAGCAGAAGCTCTCTAGTTAAAGTATTTGGGTAATCATGTTTACTGCAGGGAAAGTACGCCTGCATTAAATAAGTCAAAACACGGTGCGTAAAATGTGGAATGACTATGTAGGCACTGCAAGAGAGAGGAAGATGTAGAAATAAGTCTCATTTGTCCGACCAGAAGCACTACCAAAAAAGATAAACCATCTGCTTCAACTATCTCAGCTCCTCTTGAAAAATGCTAATTGAACAAAAGGAGGTTTAAACTTATTTTAAAAAAAAAAAGAAAGAAAAAACCCCAAAACAAAAACATACAAAACAAAACAAAAAAAAAAAAAAAAACCAACCAAAAAACCACTTGTCAGCCAGCATGTTGCTAAGTGATTCAATAAAAATACTATCCACAATTTGATGAAGAGGTGAAAAGGACTGGTTCTGCCCCTTCCATGTCCAAGTTTGTATTTCTTTGATGTTATATCATGCAGCAAATGTTTACTTAGGGACACAGATTCCTTCAGTTACTTGTTGTCCTTCAAATCCATCTTAAAATACTCCTTTGCTGTGATGCCTGGCAGAGACTGGCAGTGGTTCAGCAGCCCAGTGTGCCGAGATCACCCTCTCCCCTGGTGCCCAAATGTGGTTTCCCTATGCTCTCCCTCTGTCTGCTTGTCTGCATCCACCTGCTACTTTTTCTCAGTTAGATTGGTAGCTGTTCAAAAATGTTTCCCTCTAGCTGTTAGTAAGGCAGAAAAAACAAAAGGGCAATAACCACATTTGGGTCTTGTTTGGAGCAAATTTGGAAGCGCATATAGAGCATGTCACTGAAGAAACACTTGGCTGCAAGATTAAATCTGAGTCTGTCCTTTTAGTCCTGCAATCAAGAACCCTGAAAGAGGCAGAAAAACAGCTCCTGGCCTTGCTGGGTTTTGATACATCTTTGAATAGCACAGAAATCATAAGTGAAAAGGTTAGGGCGATATTTAAAAGGGCAAATGAAATGACCTGAATAAGCATAAGCTAGCTGGCCTGAATCTAATTCTGAGCTAAATAATGAAAACATATGTGGATAGAATTGAGCAAGAATTAATTCATAGTTATACAATATTAATGATTTTACATCAATGTATTTTTATGGAAGGCAATATATGAGAACAAAAGGGATTCCATTATTTGACTGAGATTATAGTTTGGTTGACCCAGACAATTGCATAAATGCAATATACTTCCCTAATATATTTGGGATTTCTGATTTAAGTTTCTGATATAAAAAAAACAAAAAAGGCATACATCAGGTATATTGGAAACCAACACAGCAAGAGACAGTGAGATGATCTGAAACATGGAAATGATGTCATGAACAAATTAGAGGATTTATTTTACCATGGCAAACAAAACAAAGCTTATAAACAAATACTTATGAATTCCTGGGCTTCATATTATCTATAGGACTATAAGGTAACAGTAGGAGGGTTTGGGAAAGACTGTAGAGGATTCATTCAAGAATTTGGTCTCTTTCATTTCTCAGAAGGGATTAAAGATGATCAGCTCTACTCTGGGCTGGCGCAGCCTCACCTCTAGTGCTGGGGTCAGTTTTGGGTGTGCAATATAAGACATTAAACTGTTAGAGAATGTTCAAAGGAGGGCTATGAAGATGGTGAAGGGGCTTGAGGGGAAGCCGTGTGAGGATTCACTCAGTCTGTAGAGCCTGGAGAAAAGGAGACTGAGGGGAGGCCTCACTGCAGTTATAATTTCCTTGTGAGAGGAAGAGGAGGGGCAGGCACTGAGCTCTTCTCTGAGGTCACCAGTGACAGGACCCGAGGGAATGGCCTGAAGTTGTCTCAGGGGAGGTTTAGGTGGGATACCAGGAAAATATTCACACAAAGGGTGGCTGGGCACTGGAACACTGTAACTGGCACTGCTCAGGGAAGTGGTCACAGCATCAGCCTGACAGAGTTCAAGAAGCATTTGGAAAATGCTCTGAGGCACGTGGTGTTATCCCCATCTTGGTCCTGTGCAAGGCCAGGAGTTGGACTTTGATGATCCTTGTGGATCCTTTCCAACTCAGAATATTCTGTGATTCTGTGATAATCTTAATTATTCTTTTATTATTCTTTAAATTCCAGGTATTCTTTAAATTTGAAAATCCGGTTCTATTTATTTAGAGAAGAAAGGCGGAACAAAACCCAGTAGCGGGAACTTCACACCAGACAAGTTCCAGATTGAAATCACATACAAATCAACAAGGGGAGAAAAAAAAACCATGCAAATGAAGAATTGACCATATGTCAATATCCTGAAATCAAAACTACCTGGAAGTTGTGTTTTAAAAATTTGTTTTTGTATAGGGATAAACAGGTAAAATTTTACACTTTAATTAAGGCATAATGGAAGACATAATGCAATTTCAAGTTTATAACACCAAAAATATAAATTAGTTCATTGTTACTTTCACTAAAAATGATGATTTAGATAGTAGATTTGTGTGTTCAACAACCCCAATTTTAGATAGCCATTTGCAAGAAATTATGTTTCTTGTCTGATAGGAAGGTGTTGCAAGTCATGTTTAGTTTGGTAAAAATATGCTTAAACATCTCTCATCACTAAGGGTTAGCATGCCAAAACCAGAAAAAGAAACATTTCAGAATAATGTTTTATATTAATTATATAAGAAAAAATAAAACCCAACCAAACCAGAGAAAATATTAGTTTCTTGTATTAGCAGAATAAATCTTTTTTGACCATAACCACATTCAAGCTTTTAAGGTTATTTTGACGTATTTAAAAACTGATAAACAGAAAATCTTTCTTTTTCATTCATTTAGTTCCTGCACTTCTCCCTCCTCACACAAACATATCAGATAGATTTTAATTGAGAGCTAGGTCTTACAAAAAAGAAAATCGTGCTGTAATGGTTTTGACAGGCTTGAAACCACAACCCTGACCAGCCATAGAGGGAACAATAAATAACTTATGTGTGATATTAAGGGAAAAAAATCAGTGACAAATTTTCAGCCGCAGTCATTGTTTTACATCTGGTTATGTTTCCAAGTGTACCTTTCTGTTTTAAAAGAAATCCTTTACCCATAATACCATCTTACATTCTTTTTCTTCTCCTACAGACGAATGCTTAGCTTCTGAAAACATATGAGTACGCATGTTAAAATACAATATTAACATGCTAGATATATGCTAAAATTCACTAGATTGCACATTAATATCTCCTGTGGCTTATTTGGACGATGCATTTGGACAATGGTCTCTTGCAAAATGTTAAGAAAAATACTAGCATTTATGTCCAGAGCTGAGAAAAAGCAGTTGGGCTCCAGCCCTGCAGCACATTCACAATAAAAAATGTAAAGTTTCACATATTTATAGCCTAGAATATATTCTCGAGGAACCGGCTTGTTAAACCTTCCTCATATGTTTTTGCTGACCTTACTCTTTGTGGTGTGATTATAAGGAAAAGAGGCCAGCTGAGGATGGAGAGAGGCAATAAAAGGTTCTTTCAAATCCATACTGAAAAATGCCATGATGGGCTTCTGGAGCCATAATGCCCAAACTCCAGTACCCCACATCATGACCACATTGTTAAAATGGTCTATCAGTACATGAGAAAAATACACAGCTGGAAAGAAAAAACTCTCTGATGACATTTGGCACATGGATATGCATGGAAAGTCAAGGCAAAGAGCAGTGCCAAGATTCTTAACAATACTTGCTATGTCCGAAATGAGAAAGCAGAAACATACATACATAAAAGGATTAGCTTCCTTGCAATCTAGTTCTCAGCTAGGAATATGGTTTTGCTCAGGCATTCAACCAGGAACACAATGCAAAATGACTCCTCCAGCATGGAGACAGAATTTGGAAGTTTCACCACACAGCAAAAATACACTCTGTTTCATATTGAAAACACACTGTGCAGAAAAACCATGTAATTCTGTAGTGCAGAGAATTGAAATCTGAAGCCCAATAGGAATTGTGACTTGGTTCCAAGAAAGCACGGGTGGGAAGAGGAAGGCATTACTGAAGTGCATATCTGCCTAAACAGTGCAGTAAGAACAACATTCTTTTGATATCTGCAGAGCTGTTAACATAAATTTCTCATGGGTTTTTTTTTTTTTCTGTTCACTCAGTAAGATTCTGTTACAGGTTATGTTTAAAATATATGTTGATGCACTGGCAAAACATAATCAGGAGATTGGCTGGGTGAAAAAAAAACGACCCTGTCTGACTGGCATGAAGACTGGACAAAAATTGACAGGAAGTTTAACTGGGACGATATTTCTTAAAACCTATGGTACCTACATGGTGGTGATCAGGCACTGTACTTCATGAAGGATGACTTTCTCATCTAGCTGCCAATATCTTCTTATCGTAAATTCCTTTTAACAACAGTTTTCAAGCTGCATCTGAGGAAAATAGACTCAGGTTTTGTGTGGAAGAAACCCAAATGAGAGAAGATACACCTCTGCACTGGGCAGTTCTAGATTCAGATTTCTGCTCCAACAGATTCAAAGCAGAAATATGAGCCTACACCTTGCATACACTGAGTCCTGCAATCACCTAGTTTATTGGGTCCTTCCTTCTCCCTTGTTTCTAATTTCCTTCTTCTATTTAATCAGTTATGAAAACTGCTTCCTAAAAGACAAAAAAGAGCCTAAATTTTAGCACTCTTACCTGTGAGACTTGCCACAAAGTAAGCAAAGTTGGACCACTGGGATTTTCTTCATGAGATAAGAGCCAAGTGAGAAAAAAACCAAAAAAGAGATGACTGTATAAATAGCTTTGAATCATAAACAAAGCAATTCACCTTGTACAGTATGTAGACATGTTGCTAGCAGATTATTTTTACAACACTGAGAGGATTAAAAAAAGAAAAATCTATGACTAATTTTGTCCAGATAATTTTATGTTTACTTTATACAGGTTTATTTATATAGTCAAAACCCAAAGAGGATTACAGCTGCAAAAGTCAACTTTGCAGCACATGGAATGGACAGGAATCATTTGATGTACATCTGTCTGATAAATAATTTAGTCTTCTTGCTTACTTACTTCCTTATCCTTGTTCATTTTACCTCCTTATTTCAAACTCTTTGTTCATCTTTTTCTCAGGGAACAAGCTATAATAATCCAATATTTTTTCACGAAATAGTCTCAAGCAAAGTGAGCAAGGTGGCATTCACACACACCCCGAGTCTCAGGTTCCTGTTACAATTGCTAGAGAGAAACAAGCATCCCCAAATTAGCTTCATCCCAAAGTTAGAGACAAAGATGCACTAAGGTGTCTGTATTCATCAACTAAAGCAGGTGCCAATAATGACTAACTCATGATTAGACATCCAGATGCTTAGACCTCTAAAGTAAGGTGAGATTAATCTAATTGACAGCGTCCACCCCTGAAGGGCTACCTTTAAATGACTTCCCTAGGCCTGCAGGTCTTTGGGATAGTGACGGAGTCCAATCACTCAGGGAAAATTCCAGTGATTCACCCCAAGACTTTCTTTCTCTATTCCAAATTTCTAACTCTGGGGATGGCCATAGCAGATGACAGGCCCTCCTGCTGCATCAGCTCATCTCAGGTGTCAGGTCTGCTTTCAGCACCGACGGGGGCTGAGTTCTCCTGGAAAACAAGCACGTGATTGTGTTGCTACTGGTGGGAAGAAAGCCCAGGGAGAAGCAGCAAGGTAGGATTCCTCTCACCTGTGTTTCAGCACACACCATCAGCACATCTGCTTATGTGTGTGCTTCCCTAATGCTCTCCTACAAAGCCAGCTGAAAAGAAAGGAATGCCATTGTGTGACACTGTTTTGACTTTTCTGTGAGTCAGCAGCCACTGGAGAAATTTATATCTACTGCAGAGGCTTCTTCTAAGTGAAAAAACTGTGGTAGCTGAGAATGCATCAACTTACACTTTGTGGGCCTGTTCTTGTACTCTCCCCCAGGAAATTACTGCTGAGGAGACAGGGTGTTGGGTTAGGTGGTCTGACCCAGCACAGTCAGCCTGATGTACTTACCATTAATAGCAGCAGATTTTTATGGCAATTGCTGGCAGCAGAGAAGTGATAGCGCTCAGGATTGTCTGGCTTTCTGCAGGTTTGAAGGGAGTAAATGCTGATGCACATGGAGCTGCCATCCACTGCTCCCCCTCCCTGTCCCCGTGCCCAAGCTCCTTGCTCCAGCATTAACCTCCAACATTACCCAGTCTCAGTTACCATCTCCTGCTGCAGTCAATCACTGCTTCCACCACAGGTTTCCCATCCAGGCTCCAGCACGGTAATGCCAGTACTGCGTTCCCAGGCCCAAAATCACTGTCTTCACTCTACCATTCTTATTCTCTCAGTCGTAGCTCAAGCACCCAGAGGCCATGACTGTTTCCTTGCTGCTTTTACCAGACTGCTCCCACACCAGCAGGAGAGCAGCATTTACACAAAAAAAACCCAACCAAAAGCAGGCAGGTACTCTTTCCTAGTGTATAGTAAGTCCTGGTGCAGATGTTTCTTATGTATGGGGTTGTCAAGATGTGTGGGTGACTGGAGCATAGACAATGTCCATGGAGTCCTTGGGGTCTTTAGCTACAGTCCAAGATTTCTCCTGTGGGAGTCTATGAATTTACTGTGTATAGTGGGATTTGTATACCACCCTTATTACTTTTATTACATCTTCAGTCAGAAGAGATAATTGTTACAACATTTGTTCAAACAATGCCTACCATGAGAATTTAATTATTTTTTTGTTTGTTTTTTTGGTTGGCTGGTTGGTTGGTTGGGATTTTTGTTTTTAAATTTAAAATATTTACTCTAAGGAAAAGATGAAGACCAAAACCCGAAATCTGTGGTCACACTAGGGTTCCATTACAAGGATATTTTTCAAATATACAGCTATTTAAAGCACAGAAATTGTCACAGATCTAAAACAACTTTTTCCCTAATCCTGCCTTCAATACTCCTAGTTCCAGTTTATGTGAATTTGACCGACAAGCCTTAAGAACTACTTTTTTTTCATGGTAAAAATTATTTATTTTTATTTTTATCAAGTTCTGAAAAATAGGTACATACTTTGATCAGAACTTTTCAAAAATTTTTGGTCTTAAGGAGACCCTCAATATTAGAAATTTCAGCCCAAATAATTCAATCTTTGGAAATCATTAAGTAACCCAAGCCAGGGTCAGAAAATTATTCACTTCAGGCTCTCTTAACAGGCAATGTTACCAGCCACTACTATAATTTTATGAGATAGGATTTGAAGTTGAGGTTTTCCCTAAAACCACTGTGATGAATAATCATGTCTGAGAAGAGGAAACGGAAATTACAATGGTTTCCTTGCTGGAATTGTTCCATTCACAATAATTTATGCTTTACCCTTGATTTCATCCTGTGATATCAGCCTTCCATCAGTCCTATCCACCACGGCTTGAAAAATCCTGTTTCAAGTGAATCCCATTCAAACCCAAATGGCAAGGCCAGGTGTTCACCTTAAGAACAGTAGCTTTAGAATTCCCAACTTCTCCTTTCAGAAAGCCCTACAGAAAACAGACCAATTTTTGTTGTTGTTGTTATTATTATTCAAAAACCAGTTCTGAGAAATACTTTAAATAACAGAGGAAAGCAAAAATGCTAATCCTCTTACATAACACAAATCCCAGATGGCCTTGTGTGGAGGAGAGGAAGATGCCATAATAGCAGTCACCATTATCAACTGAGCTTGGTGACAGATGTTAAAACGATGCAAGGGCTTGTGCTCACTCACAGAACTTCAGTAAGGTTTTTCTTGTCATATTTCTCACAGAAATAATTACAGAGAAATAGAAATTCATGTGCAAACAAACACTGATATTCACTGCAAGTGTAAAACTCATTCTGAATAATACCTCAAGTTAAGCTGTTAAAGTCTCCCCATTCACAGTTCTCCTCCTTAGCCAGAGAAAACTGCCACAGTGGCACTGGCATCCTGTAGTTCTCAATTCCTAATCTATAAAATATTCAAATATTAGCACTGATTACTAGTGATGCCTGTACTCGTCCCATCACCTAATGCATCGCAGACTGCTTTTACATCAATATAGAAACAGCTTTCTTTCTCTGACTCTAAATTGTTTCAAATTTATGGCTGGTGTATGTGACATAAAGAGTGCACAGCTGCCCATTTCTCTGAGCATTTTGTCACAGGGATAACCTTGTAGTTAAGGATGACAGGGCTGCAGTAGAAGGTTGAGGAGGTACTCATCTGCCAGGAGGCACCGTTTACTTTAATAAAATATCCTGAGATCCTGTACAGAAATGCTCACTTAGCAAATCTACAGTTCAGGAATAGAAATATTTCTATGAAATAGTTTCATCCTCCAGTTTCACTGGTCTGTGTTCAGAGTGCGTGAGGAACCGGTTTTGCTCAGACTTTGTCAGCTCTCAGAGTAACATCACCACAAACCAGGCACCAAACAAAAGCAAGCAGAACACGTTGTATATGATGTTACAAACAAATCTGGGGACAATCTGAGGTCAACATGAGAAGCCTTCTTATCTACCTCTCTTGGACCCTCTCCCATTCTCATAATTGTGAAACCACTGTTTCCTGTCCTTTTCCCAGGGATTCATGAGAATGACAGAAATTTAACCTGTTGCACTTCCTCAGACACAGGTGCTGCTGTAAAACAGCACTCGTTGCAGGTGTCAGTCTGTCCCAGAGCGCCAGAGGAGCTATTGCCCCACAAGGCAGTGAGGGTCAGCAGCTGCCCCAGAAAAACTAGGAACTGTGTCACAGCTGTCCTGCCCCTTGGAAATATCTATTCAATGTGTTACTCCATACCAACTTATCCCCGCCAATGCGGAGTTAAATGCGGAGGTGCTAAACCATCTGCACTAGGGAAAAAAGCCCCTAATCATCAGTGGAGGATGAACCCTCTTATTCCTTGCTCTTTCCTAAAGCAACCATGAATATCAGGGGATACCAGCCTTCCAGTTATGGTATTGGTCTGCACCTATCCACATGCAGAGAATGATTTATTAAAATGTGTGTCCAAGATTCATATCTGTACCAGTGGAGAAAACATCCAAGAAAGCAGTCTCACTAGTTCATGATTCTTGGCTTGTAGAAAAGAACTGTTCTTAAATTTAAATCACAGTTTCTCACTTTCCCATTCCTTTGTCTGCCCATTGCAATAATCATCAATAAAATGCTCCCAAGCACCAAGGCAGAAGGACAACTTCGGGACAGAACAAAAAAATTATTCAATTAAGGTATGAAAGACTACAGCCTTTTTGCTGCTCTTCTCTTTTCTCCTAGTCTTCTACATCTCTTCTAGTTCCTGCAAATAAACACAGTGTAGTACACCTGGTTGGGAAGGGATTCCTTCAAGGGCTCAGCTAGATGATGGCAGCAGGCTCCTTCACCTTACCCCACCGAGGTGCTATTCAGCCACAAGGGTGACTTTAAGAAGAAAGATCATAATCAGAAAGGAAACAGTAAGGTCCCCCTCATTTTTCTGAAAAGCCCAGAAAAGGCTTATGTTCAGCTTTACTTCATCTTCCCTTGCAGAGCAATAATTTATCTGAACTACAGTTTAAATGTCTCCTCAAAGAGTTAACTTATTAAAAACGATCATGAAAGAAAATGCCCATTTATACCGAAATTATAGAGAAGTCTCTTGTCTTTATCAAGTCTCAAGTGTATTTGCACTTAAAAGCTTCCCCCCACCCCCCCTTTGCCAACTAGAAACAATAGTGCAGGTGCATTGCCCTTCAGTGAACAATGTATTTATCCTGGGAGGCAGGAAGTTGGTTTCACACCTGTTTCTTCTTTTTATTTGTTCTTGGCCTGGCTAATTTGCCGAATGTCATGATTGGTACAGCTGAGGCTGTCAGAAAGAATTACCACTTTGTAACATGACGGCCTAATTCTGGCAGTTCAGATTTTACAATGATTTGCCTTTTGTTCTTTCTTTCAGTAGTGGTCTGTTTTCTGTACTGCACACAAACTGAGTCTGATCAGTAGTAACAGAAAATGTAAGAATAAAATAGGCTGCTTTATTAGATGACTGTTCTTTTTGGGTATTATATTGTAAAAGTTCTAAAGACAATGAGGCTTAAATCTCTGATATTATAAAAAAGTGTCATGCCATGGGCTGAAATAAATATAATTTTGCAGGAATTCATGACCAAGACCTGGAAATTTTTTTTTGTCAGAATGCAAGGACTACTGAAAATTGAGAGGTACTCTGTTGTCACATGAATATTAAAGAAGTAGCAAGATGTGGTGGATATTTCGTACCCGCATATTCATTTAGGTTTTGACTTTATGATCAGTGCTTCATTTTTTTAATCTAAATCTAAGTGGGCACTTTCAGGAACAACATTATCCTTTTGATGATATTTAAACTGCAGCTGAGAGCTACGAAGTTTTATCTATGAGTAAGTCAGCTCAACATAAGAAAGAACAATTATGTACTCAATGTGTAAATTTATGCAATTAATTTTGCTTTGATTTAAACATTTTAAGAGTGATACATCTCTCTTAGCATCCTATCCCAACAAGGACACCGCTTCCCAGGCTTTTCTGTTTACCTCTGTACTGCAGACCTTTGAGAATTTCCACTATGCCCCAACATGTCCGTGTTTCACAGAGCACGAGCCACCTGCAGGCACAGCACCCACCACCTCACAACCCTTCCAGAATTCACCACCCTGGACTCATCCACAACATATGTACCACCTGCACCAATAAGCATTCATTCTAATCGTGTGGTAGCAAAATTGATTAGCTAAATCTTGGAAGGATGGGGATGAAGAAAGAGGGAGCAGGATTGGGTCACGGCAGGATCACCAAGATCCTTTGCCTTTTCTCATAAGTCACAATGCTGTGACCAGAATGAACGTGAGAGACTTCTCAGCTCCTATATAGTACAGAAGCACATTTTAAACACTGCAGGACACTGGTACCAAGATCAAGCCATCTTTTTCAAACTTGTATGGGACGTATATCATGAGCACTCACACATGAAACTGCATCCTCCCATAGACACACACCCACACAGAGGGCTGCTGATTTCATGCTGAAAGGCCACCTAGACAGCCCTTTGTGAGGAAAGGGTGACAGATCTAGAGAAGCAGACAGATATTTTCTGGATCCTTCCTTCAGAGGATCATTAGCTTCACTAATGCAGCTACATCAGACATTTTTAGAGATGGGGCTTTACAATTCCAAGTTAGCAAATCTTGTATTGCTTTCATTATCAAGGAGCTTCTGCAAGTCTGTTCTCCATCTGCTTCATCCTTGACAAGATTTATGACAACTCAGGCATCATTGCCATGTTCCATAAGAATACCATATCCAGCCACTCCAAGACTATCAAAAGAACAGACTTCCCCCGCAGTCTTCCATTGACTCTCTTTGGGTTTATAATAACCATACAGTGATGCTGCCTCACTGTAGGCCAGTTGCATACATTGCCTACACCAGTCATGCTCATATTGCCAATCTATTTCAAATCTCTGGCACTGTCCTCCTTTTGTGACTAACAAGGATCAACATAACTTCTTATGTGAAGGAAAATACCAATATCTGCATCTCAAGCCAACCTTACAATGCAAACCAAGAATTTTTGCTTGCTTCTTATGCCCTTTTGACCATTTCTCTCCTCATTGCATGCACCAATATTTTCAGGTTCTTACAGACATTTGTCACGGTGCATTTGGTTGGCTTAGGACCTTGTCAGTGAGAAGAGTTCACTGCTTGTGTGGAAAACATCATCAAGATGCTTTCTATACACTTGATACAAGGAGAATGGAGCCATTATAAGCTACACAGCCTCCAATAAGACCATACAGGCCAGAGGATTCCTACCCAGTCCAGTGGCAAGTTTGTGTATAGTCTATACTAACAGATTGCTAGGCTGCCAAGGGTGTGTGTATATATATATATATACATATATATATATATATATATATACACACACACATACAGGATTCACCAAGTATTCCTCACCTATCCTTCAATGGCATGGCTTATGAGAGAGCAGCAGATTCTGGATTACCCTTTTTCCTGTTCTGCTCATATCCTTCTTCCTATTTTAGAAAGCTTTTTTATAGACTTTCCCTCCATTGCTTTTTCGCTCTGCAAACAATTATTCCTTTCCCTCATTCACATAAATTGACATCATTTCTGGATGGCCCCATCACCTGACACTTAAAATACTTCAATTGGTACTTAGTCTCTCCTTGTTTCTTCACAAACAACAGCAAAGAAATGGATCTCAGAGGTCCTGTTTCCTTTCCTTCCCCTCTTTTTCCTCCACTTTCATAGAGCACAGTACATCACGCATCAACCAAAGAAACATATACCAACACTCACAAACTGAGAATGCTAAAGAAATGAGAGAGAATATTTTCTAATATCCTGTTACGTTTTTCTATCCCTGGCTAAGCATTCTCCACTCACTGAACTACAGCTCTTCTCCTGGAAGAAGGCAGTGAAAAACAGGATCACTACCGGGTGAAGAGCTTTCTTCCACAAAGGAATAGTGAGTGGTCCCCTGGCACATGTGCCTAGTAAAAAGTATACTAATTTTTTCTACCTGACACAGTCAAGAGAGCTGCCAAGTGCTAATAAATGTAAAACTTTCTTGTTATCATCCAAGGAAAAAACATTTTATAGTTGTCAAACTGTTTGCTGTTTGTACAGTTTGTGAAATGTATTGGCCCTACAGAGAGAGACTGCTGGCCACAGGGAGATCTTAGATCAGCAGCCTGCACTGGAGATTGCCCAGTTGCAAACCTCTTCTCAAAAGACAAGCTTACAGACCAGTCTGTCCTACTGAAGTGATTTCAGGAGAGGAGCACTCTAATCACAGTCTCCCTTATTGAGGCCTTCTTAGTCTCAGTCATAATTTATTTGGGTCATTTAGAACAGATTAAGTGCACACAGAAGCCCTTTTAAGGCCACAGATGGAGACAGATTACTCAAAGGAAGATAGACCTCTGAAAAACAATCTAGGAATAATGCGTATCCATAAAAGAAGAGCAAGAAAGTGAATCTCCAAATTATTGACTGCCTTTCCATGTGCTTGAAGAAATGTCTTCTCCATAGTCTGAAGAAACAAAAAGGAAGAGAAAAACACAAAATAAAAAAAACCCAAACAGCTGAGGAATCCCAGTTTGTCCCAGGTTAAAAAAAAAAAAATCCCTTATTCCTTCTAACCTTTCTTAGAAAATTAACCCAAACTGAATAAAATGCTATAAATTTTCAGTCCTACCTACAGGAATAACTTCCAGAAACTCTTTTACCTGTCTACTCTGGAGACAGACCAGCTGCACGTGGATGGCACATTGATGGCATTGAGGGCACCGTGTTAATACTTCTGCTCTATTTTCAGCAGGTCCAATTTACCACCTTGGTTTGGACATAGCGCAAAACCCCTGGTGAACCGGCTCCCTCGATGGCCACCAGTGCAGAAATGCCTGCCACCAAGGCAGGCGAGCTGTGGCACAAGTGTAGAGTCATGAAAATCTGGCAAAATCTTATTCAAAGAGTTGTTCACCATCAAAGATCAGTTTTACCACTGGTGTACCTCTCTCCATACATAACGGGAGTACTAAAACAAGATTGGGTGTTCCTCATGGAATTGTTATCTATCACTCTTCCCATCCTTGTCTTTCATGATTTGGATTATGTTATCCCAGGATTTCCCGATGACAGACAGGCCTTGACAATGCAAAAATGTTTGTCTGCTGTCTGATCCACTGCTGGAGCATAGCAACAAGATGCTCCTACACTGCCAGAACTGAAGATATTGTCTGCTGAAGTGCTTACTTTCTCTCAGAAGGAAGATTTTGGAAAATTACAATGATAAAGCCTTGTTAAATGATGCTAAAAATGGAGAACCTCATAGAATTTCAGTACAAAACTTAGTCCATGAAAAAAAAATAAACTGAGCCTGAGACCCCACAAATACATTCATGATGATCATATTATATGGAAAAATTGAAGATAAGTGAATAAAAATGACCATCCCAGAGATTCATGGGATGTTGAATATTAAAGTGATAAGGAAGATGGTGTTCTATGTCCTATATCTCAAATTCTTGTTTACAAAGAACTGTCATCTGAACACTCCAGCAGAGGGCTGGATAGCAAAAACACTGCTTAATAGAAAAATGTGTAGTGACATTAAAACCTTTTGAGGTTACTTTTGCCCATGGGTTATCACAAAGAAATCTATAGAAATAAAAATAATTTCAAATAATTTTATTTCAGAATTCTATTTGAAAGAATAAACTAAAATAATTGAAGCAGATTATTTTGAAAAAACAAGGTTGAGAATCTCATTGACTGAATGAAGGGAGGATTCAAATTCTTCTGGAAGAGCCATTAATACTAATCTGACCTGGTGAAATTAAATCCTGTGATTCAGTCCCAAGGAAACAATTAACTGATTGCAAATTATTAAAAATCATTAAAGTCCAGGGATTAGTTTAAGATAATTATTGCATTCCATATGTATTAGTGCCATAAAAAACACAATGGGCAAGCACTTGTTTATTTAATGGAAAATGGTATTTGAATCAGCAGAGATACAGTGAATTTAGGGCCAGAGGGGACTACTTTGATCCTGCAGTTTAGCTTCTATAAAGCTGAAGAAAAAAATATAAAATTTCTGTTGTGAGAGAAGTGTTCTTTGACTGTACATACATTATTTAAAGACCTATATAGCATTTACATGTCAAAATTAATCTTCACGGCAATAATTATTTTTAATTATATCCCATTTCTTTCTAAAAGAAATAATAAATTAATTTCTGCAAGGATCTGGTGACTTAGAACTGTTAAATAGTAGAAGATACTACACCTTCTAGGGCAATGGGTTAAAGCCAAAAAAGTTTGGATGAAAAGTTGATGAATTTAAGTTTTTCATGCTTGCTTAGAGTTTTTTCAGACTACAAGTTTCTGTGTAGCTCAGTGGTAACAAGAGCACTGTGGGGCTCATCCATTTGCTTTTATCCTATAGGGTAGGCTAAAACACCATGCAGATTTATATATTAAATTTGAAATTTGCTTTCCACAGTTCTCTCTCCTGAAATTATGAAGAGCTTCTGTCACTTGCCATAAAGGAGTACAAAGAAACCCTTTCCTTATCCTGTGACTCTGTGTCATTGCTACTAATTGTAGAGCATTATGATTTCAATTTCACAGTATCAGTTGCAGTTTGTTACCTCTGATTCCAGAAAGAATTGAGCCATACTAAACAACAAGGATGAGAGGGCTTATCCTTTGGTTTATCTTCATCAGTGTTTTTGCTCCTTTTCAGATACAATGAGTCCTAAGATCAGACTGACCACCCTTTTTGACAAGGAGAGGTGTCTGTTCTCAAAGCCCTGTTTGACACAATTTCCACATAAAATATTTCCTTGCATTGTCTTCTGAAGTACCCTAAAAATGCTGGTGGGAATGTGTAGGCAAGATACTCTTCAGAAATAATTAAGATGTCTGCAGAGGGGAGGATTTAGATAGCTTTCTGATTTGTTTGGTGAAAGAGGAGTTTTAATCCAGTGCATTCTCTCTCTCCAGGAGAATTGAGATGGGACTACCTTTACCCCAGTTGTGCACAGTTTCTGTCTCAGGTAGGTTGGAACTTAACTGCTGCAGACAGCATCTATACCCCTTTGATGTCTGTGCATCACGTTTCTCTTCTCACTGAAGATTTGCAGGTTTGATATGCTTCTGGCCAAATGAAGAGGCTCAGCTCTGCAGTAGATCTGTGAGTATCAAGGACAGCCTGAGATTTTTTGAAGGGGAGAGGTGTAAACAGTGATGTTCATACACAGAAGAATGGAGGATCAGATAAACAGCACACCTTCAATTGCTCACAGGGCAGTCATACAGCGCTGAAGATGACACATTATTTGTTTTGAATTCTCAGAGTCAGGAGCTCTCTTTCTGACTAAGCCCTACCTAAGCTTCCTGTTCCTCATGCTTACTCCCTTTGTGAAATCTAGTCATAATACTTAAGAGGAGAAAAGTGTTAGGGCTGAGAATACAGCCTTTTGTTTTTTAATGAAATTTATAAAACCAGCATATGTTTTCTCACCTGTTGTCTGTCAATAATTGTTATTTAAATACATTTGGCTTATATGTAAAGAAACGTTACTTACAACTATTATGTCTACAAACTCCAGCTGGACTTGGAAGATCATTGCCATTTGTACCCTATCAACATTTATGAGTGATTCAGAGCTCCAGTGAACCCCTTGGATACAATCAAGCTGTTTTTGATTAAGAGATGAGATTTTCCACAGCTTTCCATAGACTTCTGCAAATATAATTGAATGGAACTTAGCAGACAGTTCAGCTAAGCTATTGCACAAGAATCCATCTCCATCTTAGGCATATTGCCTTGCCAAGGCTAAGATAATGGTACGCTGTTTGAAATGCATGTGTCATCCTATAAGTGAATTTAGAAGATGAAAGCGGTTAAACTGAAGCTTATAAAAACACATTGATCCACCTGAAAAGGAGGATCACAATTTTCACTAGCTCTAACCACAAGTGAAAAAAATTGCTAGTGTATTATAACTGATGCAAAATATTATTTCATGAAGTTAAAAAGAAACCTGGCTTCTTCTTCATGTTGGGCTCTTTTTTGCATGCTAATGGATTTCCTTACATTCACCATTCTTCTAATTTTGTGAAAAAACAAAAACATTTTATATTTTTTAATTTAAAAAATCAGATATAAGGGAACATCACACTGATTCAACAAGCACTTTTACAGAATTTATTCTCAGCATATGAAGCCAGAGAGGTAACTCAGTCTATCATGCTGAGATAACCATCTAAATAATCCAGCGCAGTACTGAAAGAGGTAAACAATTCTTGATAGCAGACAGGTGGTGCAAAACCATAGCAACAGAAGGTTCGGACAATGTGGTACAAATGCAAACAGAACTCTCCATATGTATTGTTTTGTCCTGTGCTTAATGTAAAATTGTACTTTAGCTCCAGAATATTTCCAATTTAAATTAATTTGTTCACACTTGCCATGTCATCTCTTCATTCTTTGCACCTGTCTCCTATTTGCCTTCCGGTTTTGGTCAGCATTTGTCGATGAAGTGTTCTTCAGTCTCCAGTCATGACCAAACCTCAAACTATATACATATTTCCCTACAGAAAGTTCTACCCCTGCTTTTTCTCCCATCAGACCTTCCTGTGTACTGTCAGGGTGGGTGTGAGGCTCCTAGATTTTTATTCACATGCCCCATATGATCAACATAGAGTGAGAAGTGCCAGCAAAGGCTTCTAGAGGAAAATTTTGTTGTCCTCAGTTCATCTAGTGAATTGATGATCTGGCAGCTCGCAAAGTTATGTACTTTACACCAGTTCTATCAGGATTTTAGGCAGTTATGTCTAAAGGACTGTTTCATTAGAATTTTAAATTTTATATGCAAATTGTCTTAGGCTGCATTTACATTAGCATATTGGTTCAGAGCAGTTGTGCATTCTTGAAATAACTCTCTCAGTCATCCCCACTTATTGCACATTGGCTGAATTCACAGAAAGGTTCTAGTGTTTACAAATCAAATCCTTCCTGGGGCTGTGCTACAGTGCACACCAAAATGGGTTGCTGCCCTTCACGGAGATATGGCAGTCTCAACCAACAATCAGTTCTTTGGTGAGCTCAGAAACATATTCATTGTAGGGGTGCTCAGTCCAGTGCACCATATTAAATCTAGACTGAAGTAAGATGCCCAAACTAAGTACAAAACAGATATAAAGATCTCATATGGATTACTTTAATCTATGTATGCTGAATTAAATTGCTTTGTGGGGATATAGTCATATCTGTACACCAGTTGAACTCAGACTTTCCTGCCCTCATGTACTGTTTCACTACTTCTGCTTTTCTTCCATTGCTTCAACTTGGCATGCACCCCCCTTGACATTATTTCTCCTGTAATAGCACTCTTTTATATTTTTCCCACGCAGTTTCTTTCCATCTTAGTAATTCAATACATTACCAATTACCCAGCACATCTATGACTAGCAACAAAAGCGAATGTAGCTGTCTACAACTGAGCCATTGTCAAGGCTCTCCTCATAATCAATAGAAAGAAATAGGCACTTTTAGGGTATGATTCATCTTAACCTACAGTAGACACTGAGTATGGGTCAGATGAATCATGTCTCCAAAGTGCCTACTTGTCCTCACTGGCAATATAGAACGCCTAGTGTGACTAGATCAGATTTGGATCTCCACACTGCAGCCATCTATGATCTGATGTTTTCCAGGCTGATGTTTTCTACCTTTTCTGGCTTGATTTTCATTTAATAGAGTGACACAAAAGCCTGGTGACCTGGCTTAAAAAAGTAGATTAAACAGTAGATTGAACAAGGGCACTCAGGTACATGCTTTTCTGGGGAGAAACAGGAGACTTGAACCCTGAGGAATCTGTTTCCGAACATGTTTTCTGAGGAAGGAGAATCGAAGGGTTAGTTTCCAAGTGATGTATATGCTGGATGACATCTGTGTTAACTTCTTCTGTCTGATTCATATCAAAGGAGGAGCAGCTCATCCTTGCTTGTATCAGTCCCAGATGAAGCAAGCAGTACCATTTATATCCCACCTAGATTCAGTCCTGGCACCTTCCAAGATGAGCTGACTTTCTAACTGTGTGAATAGAAAGATAGATTAAATCAATTAAAGTAATCAGCAAACATTGCAATAATCACTGAAAATCAGAGTATTCATCTCTTGAGGAAAAGGAATTATCTCAGATTTACCAAAAGGTGATCCTGGGCACTATTTGGATGCAACTACGTGTCTGTCTATGAAATGAGAATTGGGTGGAGTATGGGGATTTGGTTTCACATGCAGATTGCATTTACAGGGCACGTTGAGTATTTAAGTATTTAATAACAAAGCAATTAGTTATTTACACCGAGGACAATAAGACTCCTTTGGAAATATCCATCTCATTGCCATTAAAAGCAAATGAAGTGATTATGAACAGTATAACCACACAATTAACTGATTAAATCCACACTCTTCTCTATACCAGACCTGCTTTTCAATATGACTTTTATGATTAAAAAAATAGGCTTGTACATGGTGACGCATACCTAAGCTTTCTGAGCATAAGTGAAATTTTTAATTAAAAATGTATGTTTCAAGATAAACAGTTTTCTCAAATATAGGATAATGAAAGAATATGAATGCTGACAGGGTGTAGAGCTCACAAAAATAGCTTTAGGGAGAGGGGGAGGTAATAAGATGCCAGAAAATGCTTAAGTATTTGAATATTATAAAAATAATTTATTATAAAGGTACTCCCTTTCTACAGATGTGATTGTAATTTTGCTGCCAAACAAAAGATAGTCAACAAATTTAAAATTATAGAAAGTAGAAGGGAGAAAGCTGCTATGTTGCTCTTTCTTGGAGATTTGAAAATATCGTATTATACTTGCCCAAAATTCTTCAGAATGAAATAAATTAGAAGACTTATAATCACATGATGAGTAACCTGGACTGCAGGGAATTTTGACTAAAATGGAGGCCATGGAAGGAAATATGATATCTGGATTATGGAAGGGTCTCTCCTCCAGACACCAATTATGGTTTTGGTCAAACAGTAGGGTATTTATGTTCTCAAGTTCCCTAGTGTAGTTTCCATACCATGCATTAAATTTTTTTGTTGTTGTTCAAATGTATTTTGGTGTGAGTAACTGCAATTCATTTTCCTGAAAAGGGCATCCAAGGAGAAATTTATTTTATGGTTTTTGCATAAAGGCAAAGAATTGAATTTTCAATATTTAAATACTCCCCCTCCCACAATTTTTAAAATATTGTATTTCCCTCCAAAATAGATGTTGACATATTGGTTATACAGAACACTGGCTGTATATTGAAGGAGTCTCTTTCATGCAATGAAATATTTACTGTTTTCCTGTCTTATTTTGTTAGTATAGTTACCAATCTAAATAAAGGCACAGAGTTTTAAAGGTACTAAAAACTAGAAAGACACCAAACTTGTCAAGAGGAGGAATGAGAAACACATTCTAAGTCATCTGCAGAGAAAGTAAAGTTTCAGAGGTAAGATTTTTTACATTATGTATACTATATATAATAGAATATCTAGAGAAAAGTATAATAAAAAATATTTTTTTTTCACTCAGTGTAACAAAAAGGAGTTTTGTGATAGATTTGCATAAGAGCTTCAAGACTAATTAAATGCATTTCACAGAAAAGAATCATCAAATCTAGCAATGAAAGATGCAAGATGTGAGAAAAACCTGCTTTCTGACAATGCAGGATGTGTTTTGCTAGTATACTTTTCATGCATCAGTCACTGTTTTAAATTTTCAAGCAGTGGTACCAGAGATTGCCTGAAACTTGTAAGTTTTAAAAAAATAAAAATAAAAATAGCTAATCACAAATTATTTGAGATATTTGATAAAATAATAAAACAGTTCAGGCTTCCTCTGTATGCAAAGCAGGCCTGAATTCCCCAACAAAGTGAAGTACATAAGGGGATTTTCAAAATGTGTGTCACGAGAATTGATATTGGTTGAGGAATGAGAGGTTTAGAAATATTCAGCTGAAGAGCAGTTAGTCTTGTTTTCTGATAAGCTGTCAGAAAACAGCTTTATATTTTGAGCTTGGATGGGCCTAATAGTTTAGTCACCATGTCAAGCATCAGTAAAACTTCATTCTGTCAGCAGTAGACTTACAGTGTGCCACTACATTTTAAAATGAAGAGTTGGCGTGAACTCTGTAAACCATAACCTCAGGCTCTTCCTGGAACTGTGATACACCCACGCCATGCAGCCTTCACTGAATATCGTGTTAACACTCCTCCCCCATGCACGGCTGTTGTACTGTATGTGAACAGCAACAGTCAAATATAAGACTAAGAGCCAGCTGCACCCTATTATTCTGTTCACTTTTGGATTTGCATACTTACCAAATATTCCCTCAGTGGGATATTTGTTATTTCTAGTATTTTACTTAGCACCAGTACAGAATTTCTCACTAAAATAGGTTTCTATCAGAAAGGACGTTTATTTCTTGAAAAGGCATTGGATCACAGATATATATCACTTTCAATGAATTTCCACTGAAGCCCAAGGGAATTTGGCTTAGAATTTCAGGCTGAAGTTTTAAGACAGCTCTATCATGTGCACTGGTTTCAGTTCGGGAATGTCAAAACTTCCAAGGAACATTCATACAGAATTGAGAACCAGAATTTAAGAAGCCCCATGCTAAATTTTCAAAAAACTTTCTGTTGCTTGAATGTCTGTGAAAATGTAACTTTTTTCTTCTTTTCTTTTCTTTTTTTTTTTTTCCAAAAGTGTAGTAGGCTTGGGACCTCATTCTCTGTTTCAGCTTCAGGAATGAAAATCCTTTGTTTGCAAGACCTCTATTTTTGGTCCAGGAAAACATACATTTTCTGACTGGTGGGGCATAAACTGAAACCAAAAATGTTGTTAAAATCCCTCAGATTGTACCCTGGGAGTGATGAAGTTTGCTAGATTACATAGTTCACGACACTATAGCAGTACTGTAAGTTGCATTATAAAGTCAAGGCACTTCCTGTAGCAAAACAACTTTTTTTTCTTCTTTCATATACCAGAAAAAAAAGAATCTGCAAATTCCTGGGATTTATCCCTTTCAAGGCAGTGACATATCTTTCAGCACTGAGACCAATGGTAGCCAGGGTTACTTTTACTTATTTCCTTTCTTTTGGGGGACAGCTAAAGATACACATACAGTGACAGACTTGGGGGTCTCCTAAGCCATCAGCCTGGACGTTAGACCAGCTCTTAGATCTACCATTGCAGCTGGGAGGATTCACAACAGAATTAATCACTGCCAGTTTATATCTGGTCAAACCCCATGGGACTTAATTTAACCACTAATATAGAAATTTTTTTCTTAGAAAGACATTAGAAAATAAAAGGGCTGGGGATAAGTGAAATTTAAAGGAAAGCAACAGCAATAAAAAAGCAAATCCATGAAGAAGAAAAAGTGAGAGAAAAAGAGTAGAGGGAAGAGAAAACAGGTCCCAGTGAAAAAATTAAATAGCATTGTTATAAGGTAAATCAGCTACCTGTGACTCCCTAACTGACAGGATAGTCACATCTATCCCTACAGATTATGCCTTACTTTTAAAAGTTGGGCCTGATTAAGTTATTTGCTCTAGGGGCTGAAATGAATGAAGGATAGAGGTGGACTGAGAGAAGTAAAAATAAGGATTCAGTATACTTCAGCATATGTATAGAGGAGGGAAAGGGCAAGAGGAGCCTCTGCTGTAGCATCTGTAAGGGATCATGCACTTCACCAAGTGTTGTTAATGAGAAAGCTGCAGTGTCCCTTGACTCCTTGGAAAATCCAAACCAAACCTAGGAGGAATATGGTAAAGGCACTGAGCTCTGTTGCACAGTCATTAGAATCACACCTTAATACTATCATTGTATCAATACATCAGTTCTGCAAAACAGCGCAAGGAAATAGGAAGTGATGGGACTTGTGAAATGGACTTCCCTTGTGTCACAAATACACCAAGGAAGCATTGTTCATCCTGAAACAGTGTTGAAGGCCTGCAGTTTCGGTGTGATCAGATTAATGTGAGTATAGCTCAAGCCCTGTGGAACACTTTAGACACACATGCATGCATACCACACCCATGGCACACTGCTGGGAATCACAGGGCCACAGGAGCCCACCTGCCTGCTTGGAGAGTGGGAAACAGATGTCACTGACAATACAAGAGCTCTCCTGTCTGTGGGAGTGGCAGCTCACCAAACACAACCTCCAGAGGGAAGACCCAGGGAAGACACCCAACCTGTCTGAACTACAGTACCTCTAAGCCTTCTAAGAAGCTGCGACCAGCCTTTCCAGAGCAAGAGTCAGGCTTCCACAGGCTGACTCATCTGAAGTTGTTTGTCCTTCCTCACTGAGTGCAGAGGGAGACCACCATCTGACACATCATTTTTGGCTTATTTTCGGTAATCAGTAAAAGGCTTTATAGAAGAACTAATCGCAGAAGAAACCTTGCACTGAGTAATGATAGCTGACTCAGTTTAAAAAAACAAATCTATGAATCCAGTTTTTAACTCAAGAAGAAGACTGTGGAAAATTAAGGTAATTAGTGAGTGATGTCCACTGGACTGAAGAACTCAAAGCCTCATATGTGAGGCCTGGAATATCTTTGTCAAATTTACAAACTTTCCTGTCATTCATTATTCAAACAAGGATAAACCCTGTTACATATAATATACCTGAGAAGGGATATTAGAGGTAAGCAGAGATTCCACAGACAACTGAAAAAAAGACTGAATATACATATCTTGAGAGATACTTACATATGGAAGGTGAGAAATTGAAGGGACAAAATAAGAACTGCCATAGTGTAACTGAGTTACATATAGCAGCAAAAGTTAAGATAAATAACATATAAGCATGAAGAGATAAAGGAAAGAAAAAAAGTGTTCCTCATAACTGAGACTGGAAGAGAAATTAAACTATCTATATAAAGTCCAGGTAGCAAAGGAATATTTTGTCCCAGTTTTCAATAAAATCAATGCTGAATCGGAAGAGGCAAAGAAAAAAAGGCAACAAGAAATTAAAACATTGCAATTAAAATTATATCCCAGACAGACACAGAATTCAGAATTTAACCTGAAGAAGGTATGAGAAGGAGGGAAAACAATCCAAAATATCCAAAGATCTGACACAAGAAATTTTCAATCTAATGTCTGGGATTTTTAGGGAATTGATCAAGTCAGGTAACACATGAGGAAAGACCAGCAAACAAACTAGTAATATTTAAGAAGGAAAAATTAGAGTTCCATTGGTGGAGTCTCAGGAATGTGCATTGTTTATAATGCAGTTAGAAGGAAATAAAAATTTTCCATAGAAATATACTGAAAATTGCATAAATGTAGTAGCAGATTACCAAGAAATATTTTTTTTAGTTAACAGCATACTTCTTCCTTGATGTTTTATTTAAAAGAAAATTCCATTTTAATCTAAGATATAGCTGATGTAACCCATCTACCTAAAATTTGCCAAATCATTTAATCTTCTTTTACACTGGCCATTAGTTAACAGAGAAGCTGAGTTTTAGCTAAAATTGTACAGTAAAGGAGAAAATGAAGCCAACTAGGAGACAGCAGCAGTTTGTACTAAGGGTGACACTTGTATTTTAGGGACAATATACTAAAAGATTCTTAAAAACCTGTGCGAAATCAAATGATTGAAAGGTTTCACAGACAATAGCACAAAATGTAGGAACCCACAAGTTCAGTTTGTCTTCTGACATAAAACTGGGAGACACAATTACTATGGAAGAGAACTGGAGTGCCACACAGTAGAAATGTTATATTGACCCTGAGGACTGAACTAATAGAAATTCATGAATTACCTAATTAATACAACATATGGAAGCTCCTGCAAGCGCAGGTTCATAATAAGAATAATTCCTATAATTTAAGAGCTCTTA
The DNA here is from genome assembly GCA_013399195.1 of Dicrurus megarhynchus. NCBI lineage: Eukaryota > Metazoa > Chordata > Aves > Passeriformes > Dicruridae > Dicrurus > Dicrurus megarhynchus. The sequence continues at coordinate 576,548 of VXAD01002549.1, read as the reverse complement.
GATGTTAGTGACAGCAAAGAGGAAATAGAGTGTGATCATCTCAGTATTGATCAATCAGGAATTTATCTGACCTAACTTCAGATGTCTACAGTATAGACGTATTTCCCCTCACTGCTCAACCCAGACTGCTTTTGCAGTCAAAGGAGACAAACAGGCACTTCCAGACATTATTGATCTGACCTTTTCCAGACCTTTACTTAAGAATGAGATTAATCACTTATTTCTCTTCATTGATTATGAAAGAAGTCTAGACAAGTGCATGAGTTTCAGATGTCTACACTGTGAATACGCTTGTAATGAACTAGGTAAGTAAGGCAAATATGAGAAAGATAAATGCAATATTCAGTTATGTTACTCTAGATCTTTCTACGAAGCAAAGAATTTTTTTTCTTTTACTAAGCAGTATACAAAACTTTATCTGGAATACTGTGTAAAATCTTAGTAATTCACATTCCAGGAAGATACATTAAAACTGTTCATAAAGAGGGGATAATGGAATGATCTGGAAAAAGGGAAGATTGTTTGATTAGTAAAACTCAGCCTAGGATGAAATATGATTGCTCTCTCCAAAGAAATGGTGATAACCAGCAAGGGTCAATAAAGATGAAGCTAAAGCCTATGGGTACCAATATAATTGCATAGTTCTGTTCACTTCTTTCTTTCTTCCTTTAAGCTCATTTCCTCCTCACCTGCTTATTTACTTCCAGGACCTCTTTGGGAAGAAATCAACCAGTTCTCACCAAAACAGAACGTAGGAACTCTCAAGCATTCCCAGCACATATATGCCACAACCCAGAGCATGCAACATCTATTATTACATGCCATGGAAACACCAATCTGTGGGCTGCAACACAGTCCTCACACTTATAAATATGATGAACCAAACCACCCCCACAGATTGAAAAAGTCATGTTTTAGATGTATGTGAGTACTATGTGGGCTATATGGTGTGGATTGGGTTCATCTGCTCGTCTGCTCTACAAAGGATTAGCCTTGAATATCAGCCAGTCTGTGTTACTTGGGCCAGGGGACTGGAGATCATTCTGTGGGGTGGATGTGCTGAGCAACACAGCTGGAGATGCTGTTGTGAGTAGGTGGCTATACCAGGGCCACAGGAATAGCAGGCCCATGAAGACGTTAATGAAGGAAATTATATAGTTTCTAACCATCATGGGAATGAAGCTCAGAAACAGTTTTCCCATTGCTGTGAGGACAAGAAATGAACCAGCTTCAAAAGGAAGCTGATGTGTTTTGTGATGCCTCCCATGGCAGAGGACAATTTTTAGGCTAGGTCTGAGCTGTCACATCCTTGCTCACAAAACACCTATACTCTAGAAGATAGTACTTTTATCTTACTAGCTGGTATGTGCCAAATGCTTCCGTGGAATTAATCGAGTACAAAATGGAGTCTGATTCACCTTTGCATCATTCTCCTAGCAATGATATGTGGCTTTGGATCCTGTTTTCCTACAGACTGTGCTCCCACTTGCTAGGAAGTTTTACAAAGATCAGTCCTTTTTTTTTTTTTATGTGAAGAGCAGTCTGAGAGTTTCAAAGAGTCTCAAATGCCAAGAAATCAGCTCTCACCTAATTAAGAGCTCGTTTACTCCAAACTGAATTGCTACAGTGAGCTACAAACTGTTTCTGATCTGCTTGGAAAACACCTTTTCTGATGATGCCAGATGAAATACCATACACAAGACTTTTTTTCAAGAACATGTACTTGGTTCTCTTTTACATATAATGAAGATAAAAGCTCTGTCTGCACACAGGTTTTTGGAATATCTAACCATATGCACTTGTCTACATCTATATATACACAGAGACACACATATATATGCTATATTAGCAGCCCATTAAGTAAATCAGTGAAAAATACCTGCTTTTCTTCCATTTTTCTTTTGGTTTCCTTTTTTATTTCCTTTCACTATTCCTTTCTTCTCTGCTTTCTTAGCCATGTTTCTCGCAACCCCAGTGTAAGGAGGTACTTAAGCACACACTTAACACTAAAACTATTTAGCATACAGAGAGAGCACATACTTGTGCATGAATGCATGTCCCTAAACACACACAGCATTTCACATTTTCCAGCTCCTTAACAGCAGCCCTCCTTCCTTCCTTTCTTACCATATCTACATTGTTCTTCACAACATATTCCCATCAAAGCCATGTGATGTGTTTGCAATAACATGGAGGTATGGCCTTCCCTGCTCACACTGCATCTTACTGCGCATCCAGCTTGGCAGTTACAAGAATCATCCAAGGCTTTGGGCTAAAATTGGTGTCAGAGCATTGGAGTGCCTTGCATTTACTGTTTGTAATGAATACTGTCTGGGATTTACCTGCAATTGTCACGGACAAGCCACTACTAATGAAATCTGAGCTAGTGTTAAAAAGGAGAGGACTCCCTTAGTTTGTTTATCACCTCATTAGTAAAATTAATTAGCAAAAATACTTCACCATGACAATCACAAATGAATCCCCAGGCTACCTACCTGTAGATTTTGGGATGAAACCTTTTCTGGAAGGACTATTTTCTCCAGAATCTGAAGTTAACTGAGGCACTAACCCCTTTCAGGTTTTAATTGTCTATGTGCTCACAAGGATATAAGGAAGCTTTGAAAATAAATGCAAGTGCTTGATGTATTCACTGCCTGCAGTACTTTGCAGAGCTTCTTCAGAATTGTGCATTTCAAACACAAGGATAACATTCATCAATATAAAGTCTTCAGGAATTATTAACTTCGAAATTTTGTACTCAGAAAAATATTCACAATCCTTTACTGAATAAACGATAGCATGATACTAAACCCTCAAAAACAGAGCAGAACTATATAGATAATGGACTCTCTGGGCACCCTTAAAAGCAAAGCACAATTGCATTAATAAAATGAAAAGGAAATTTGTAAGTAGAGTCAAGACTCACACAGTAATACCAAACAAAAATGTGTTAATTAAATGCCAAATCAAATTGGTGCATTTTTTAACAAGATTTTAGGTCTTGCAATGATTTGCTTATTCTGCTTAACAAAAGGAGAGGAGTTTCACAGCATGGGAGTTGAGAAGAGAAACACCCTAAAACCGACATCATCTATTTAACAAACAGAGCTGAGAAAATAGTTTTTATTCAGCTAATAAATAGGTATTGTTTTCTTTAAGTAATGATGAATGTGCACCAGAACCAAAGAGAAAATATTTCAGTTTTACTATCTTATTTCCAGCCCCTTGCCACTCTGTTCTGTTCCAAAAATTTTGGCAGCTGCTAAGCAGCCAGCAAATGCAAGTGAGTGACGTTCCAGAGAACGGGATGACCTTGCCACCAGTAAATCCATGTGGACAGGTTGGAAGAAAGCTCATGTCTACAGGGCAAGACAGACAGATGACAGTTTTTTCCCAGGGTAAGACAACTCACTTGGTGGACACAACAGACAATCTGGCTACTGCATCTGTAATCCAGATGGTCATTAGTATCTGAGAATGGCTCACTATTACTGAGCCCAGTCTAGTTCATTTAATGTAGATGACCTTCTTTGCATCACCTCCAAACCAGACAGTCACTTTTTGCCTAGAGGACCCCCAGCTTTAAACATGATGAGCATTAAAGAACACTAGTGCATGCAGACCCAGGCATTTAATGTGTGCTGGTATTTGTGCAGTTGATAAAAAATACATCAGGAATAATACCCTGTATTTTCAGACATACTAACACACTCCATGGTAAGTTTCCTATGTGCATAACTTGGGTATAGAGAGGGGTTTTTTGTTTTGCTTTGTGTTTTTGTGAAACCATTTGAAGTTCAGATTTTCAAGAGATAAAAATGGGCAGAGTTTCTCTTAAGATTATCAGCTGAAAAGCTGAATCTTAAAGCTCTACTTTAAAAAGCATGCAGATAGCAAGCTTTCAGAGGACTGTAAGAGCAAATATGAAAACAATGGATGCAAAACAAAACTCAGTCTTTTCTTGATGTTTTGATCATTACTATTCAAAATTAAAATACGTACTATGTTTTGGGCAAATAATGTATTAGAAGATCTGGGAAGGGACTAAAACAAAATTTACCTCAACCTGTCACCCCAATAGTTTTCTTTGTAGGTAGGTAGAAACACAATTTGGAGACTAAAAATCCGAAATACTTTTTCTTTTTTTTCCACTGATTTTACAGATCACTTAAACACTACAAGTATCTCAGCAGATTTGAGAGTGTACCCTCAAAACACTTTATTTCTGTAAGCGTTTATGCAAGTTTATCTCCGCCATTGAGATGGGAGATTTAAAAAAATAAATAGTTGTATCTGGGTCAGTGTTTACAATTTGCAGTGCAGACTTACCAGAGAGATGTTGCAGATGTCCAGAAGGTGATATTCATCTGAAGAATAAGGTTGCACTTACAGTGTCCTACAATGGATATCCAAAAATTGAGATCTTTGTGTTTGCCTCTTATTTAAATAGTGCTGTTCACTGAATTTAAGTGAAACGCCAAACTGTGGATAGAACTCTTGGGAAGAATATGCTTTCAGTCCTTATAGATTTTCAGAAAGACTTGGGACAGGTGTCATAACATATTGAAAGATATTTTTGTGACTAAGATTTAGGGTGGATTTACATAGAATTCAAGAGACCTAAACAACTAAGATGTATCTCCAAGGATGTATTTAGGCTGATTAGAGAGGTTTAAGCCTGACTTTAGCAACTGTAAAACTTCAACCGTTTGAATTATATGAGAAGTGAGTAAATGCCACATTATTTGCATGAGAAGGGTACAAACTCTCAGTTGCATCCCTTGCTGTGATGGCTGCTCCACTGCGGTTCACTGAATGGCAGCAGTGACACACAGGCAGCTGAATACCAAAACAGCTCTGTTAGCTGATCCTACCACACCCTTGAAAATTACACAAGGCATCCTATTCAGCCCAAAATCAAGCAAGTGGTAGTCCTCTCCATTGTAAACAATTGATTTTTATCCTCTTCAATCTACAGATTTAAAATTACTTCTGCCCCTATGCAGAAGAAATCTCACCTGATTATATACTGGTCTTAGTCTGTCCTTCCTGTTGAAAGTGGGCCACTATCTAAAGGCATGAAAGATTCGTGGTACTGGAGAGAGGAAGAAGAAACAAAAAGGGTCCAGATTATAGCCCACTGCCAGGAAAAACCTGGAAATGAGGTGTCCTAAGTTCTAATGTTCATTCTTTCAGGGATGGCAGGGATGGCAAATGTTTTTTCGTCTAATAAGTCTTTGGATGATTGAATAGTGCAGTATGAAGTCTAAATGCAGTTCCATATCTCAGTTACCCCTCTCTACAAAGCAAGAACACTACCCTTCTACTGCCCTTTATCCATCCTGACATTATATTAATTTTTTCAGAATGGAAATTTTCAGGCAAGGACAGCTCTCCGTAAAACCCATGTGGAAAGAGTTCCATGTAATGAGGCCTGTTGTATACCAAAGACACCCTTTTCTCAGCTGCAGATTCACATACCTCTCCATTTGATGCCCTAGAACTAAATCTCTCTATATACCTAATACGTGTTCTAGGAAAAAAACAACAACAACAAAAAAAAAACAAAAACAAAACAAAACAAAAAAAAACCCACAAAAAAAACCCCCAACAGACAGAAAATCCTGGCTGTAGTTACCTACTGTGTTGATAGCCCTGTTCCCAGCAAAGCCGTGCCGCGCAGCAGCACAGCTGCCACCTCCCCGCGTCAGCTGGGCTCATTGTCAGGCAGGAATGCCCCGGGAGGCACAGCTGATGTTTGTGTCCTGCACAGATGGGCGCTTCCCTTCCTGCCCTGGTGTTTGCTGGAGTCCCGAGCAGGGCTGCTGCGGGGTGGAGCTGAACCATCTTGTCCCCCAGCCATCCTTGTCCTTCACCATCCTTCTCCAGTGCCCTTCGGCCGGGGAGCTCTGCTGCCTTTCTCCATTGGGAACTGGCACTAGGGTGACCTCTGCAGCCTTGAATTCCTTTGCAACAGACGCCAAAACCCCTTTAACATTCTTACAAGGTCAGCTCAGAAACCGGCAGCAGCAAGATAGGGACATTCCCCAGCTGTCAGTTACACATAAGAAAAAAACCCAAAAACACAACTGTTATAAAAATAAGAGAACTCCAACACCGATGGATTTCATTTCACTTCCCTTTACATCCCTGACTCCTGTCAGCATTTCTGGAGTTTCAAGAGGGGGAGCTAGTTAGCTAACAGCGTCCAGGCTGTCAGAGAGACTTCCCTTGGCACCAGCCCGCAGCTTTCAGATTTTAAGCGAAGCAGAATGAAAACGGAGTTCACAGCTTCAGCTCATCCCCAAGAAGCACTTTGTACAGCATTGCTGCTCCTGCTTTCCCCATAAACCTAACTGATTATTGAAGATATCACATAGACACAGCGTGAAAGCTGATTATGTCTTGACAAGCGAAAAAACATAAACAGAATTTTTAATCATGAGACACACAAATGAGCTTGTAAAAAGCTTACGAATGTATAATATACAGATCTAAATAACCAAGGGAATATAACCTTACATACAGAACGACCTGCAATGGAAATTTTTGCATCAAAGATTTTAACACAGTACATAATTTCACATAAGAAATGTCAGGGAAGGAAAGTCACTCGTATTTATTCAGACAAGAACTTTTCTTCTAGCAAAATGAAAGGCATTCATTTGTCCTTAAGATGCATGGAGGAGTCCTGGGCCTTTGCAGAATCTTGTACCAGTTAGCTCATTATGTGGAACAGCAAGTAACTGTTACAGCTCTTGCTGTCTCTGAATTTTCATAACAAAGCTCAAACATAGTCCCTTTGTGTGGTTTATCTCTCCATTTGTTATTCTTCTTCCTTAGTTATATGCTCCCCACCCACGCACACACCTGTGTGCTCATCTGCCTGTGGAGGTGCTGTGAGTGGCAGAGCCCTGACTGCTGCTCCCTGGGCAAACACTCACACAAGCGTGCAGCACGGGCCAAGGGCTGCTGTAACCCCTGCAAGAGCTTGCTGTCAAACAGCATGCAAGGTTTTGTGCAAGATCGCTCTTCTACTCTGCCTTTTTTTTTTTTTTTTTTCCTTAGATATACCCTTTTAATTGAAAACAATGTGGCAAAATTGCCAGTTGTTACTTCAATGGCTGGAAGCCTCCAGCAGGCCACAAGAGTTATGCTGCATTTGCCCCATCCAATTCTATCAAGCCAGGCAGTTCAAACGGGAAATGACTTCTATAAGCCCTTTTTCCCACCAAGGTCTCCATGTAAACATTTAGGCCTGGCAACAGTGGAGATGTAAAAGGCTCACTCTGTGCTCTGAAAGTCACACATGGCAACTCTTGTTCTAAATTCATGTTTATTTCTTGTTCTTGCTACAAAGTGATACTGTGACAGGTCAGGTCCCACTATGTGCAACTGCTGCCGTACACTGATCCTGTTCCCCTATATTTCATTTCTGACTCTAGCTTTTCTAAACACTGTTTCATGGCCAAAATCTTTTGCTGTGCTGAAGCACGTAGCAACTCACATTGTCGTCATCAATGTCCCTCCACAATTCTGCAAGGAAAATCTCCCACAATTGTTATATTAACTCTTGTTTTTTGTAATACTATTTTCCATGATGAGACAAATGTTTTATTCCATGGTAAAACTGATGCTATTTAAATGTGTCTCTTGGGAAGAAGGAAATGTTAAAATCAGTGGAATCATTTTCACTGATTTCTTTCAAGTTTTGACTTGGAATTATAAGGCTATTAGGGATTATAGGGATCCAGGAAAAGTCCCAGAAAACTCTGTGATATCATACTCTGGAAACACATTCTTTTCTTTTTTCTTGTGTGTTTGCATTATTTTGTGTTTTCCTTTCCTTTCTGGGTTTTGAACCTTATGATATAACTTTCTGCTTTACATGTCAACTGCTTTACATAACCTTCCTCACTTAGACACATGTCAAAAGAGAGTAAGAGCTGATTGTTACTCGACAAGTAATACTTTTGTATGCTTCCCAGCAAATTCCAATTCTGAGATACAAAGGTATAAGCAAAGTAGATCAGTTCAGAACAATCTGGCCAAGGCTGGCCACTGTAGTCATTGCATCCTAAATACCTTTGGGGCTCTCAACTGAAAGCATGAAAGGTGAAGATGCTTCCATTACTCTTCAGCTGATTTGCAAATATTAGTCACTAGTAAAACATTCTAATAATAGGAAAGGTGGGGTAGTATATGACATCTCTGAAAACAATAGTAAAGCAAGAGTAATTTAAATAAATAACATAGTAAAGCAAAATAAATATTATTCATTTTTAAAATATTTTACCATTTGCATTTTATTCTTGGAGACAAAGCACTAATTTTTGTGTTTGCTTAGGGCACCCAGTGATCAGTGTCTATCAAGGTGATCATGGTTTGTTGCAGAGTTGGAAGATGCAAAACCACTTTATTCAGTCATAATGCTTAAGCATGAGCGTGCTTGGCTCTCCTGGTTGACTGAACACAGTCCTGCTCTTCTGTCTGGGAATGCAGTGCACGGTTGTATCACTGTCCATGGGCGCTTGTGAAGTGCTGGGGAAGAGGCAGGGCTCTACCTTCATCTGACAGACCTACCAGACAGCCAAGTTGACTGTATGGCAGCCTTTTCAAGGGCACTGAGGGTGCAGAACCAGAGGGTCACATGGACGACATTGGAGCTCAGAGGGAAGCATGTATCAACTGAATCTTTGCAGATTACTTTGCGAGTAGGTATAATGAATTTAATCCTTTTTCCATAGCAAATTGCATCACTATGGTTGCACACCATGGCTCACAGTTAAGAAGCAAATTCTCTCTGAGCTTTTTATGAGTTTAAAATAGAGAAGCAATCTGAATCACTGTCGTCTAAAATTTTTCTGAACTAGAATTTAGTATTGCTCTTACCAACAACAAGTTACAGGATTGAAACCACTGTGTTATTTCCTTTGCTGTTAAGAGTTCCCTACTTTGGGAAAATGAGGCTCTCAATTTCAGCTGAATGGTTTCTTTTAAGATATAAGATAAGGTCCATCAAATCACATTGTTTTATAATTATTTCATAGTGTTTTCTGCTTTGATGGAGGTACTTGAAATATGAAGCTAGCTGGCAGTGTGGGTAGAAGTGCAGCTCATCATTCATTGTTGCCATGGATGAAGACAAGAGGTGTCTAGCTCCTGCAAAAGGGCACAATCCCTGTTCATAATATGAAACCTCAAATGAATTAGTTTGGTACTCAGAAGATAAAAATCTTTCAATTCTTTGGTATGGGAATGGCATCTGAGTATCTGCTCCCAAGCCTTTCCTTCCTGTGCCTAAAATCCTTGTGCTTGCCAAATGCAGTGGTCACTGACAGGACAAGAAAGGAATGGTGTCCTTTGTTCACAGTGTGGTGTTTCGAGGTGATGTCAGCCGTGGCTTCAGCAAAGAAAACTGATGAACAAAGCAGGGGAAGCAAAAACATGACTTGTAGAAAGGAAAAAAACTTTCGGATGATTCTGTCTCTATCTTGCTATGATTTCTGCAAATGATTCCTGAATTAATTCTGAGCCTGCATGGTAGTAGCATGGGGAAAAGTAGGGGTTGACAATAAAATAAAGAAGAGGGGCATATTTTAAGGACAGGTTGTTCTTTTCCAAGGCTAGGGGCCCCAGTAAGACCTGTCTGGAGTCATGAAGAGTCATGCAGTCCCCTCTCTAGTGGTGTCTCCTACGACACACTGCTCCAGGGTTGTTTACCACCCCATTCCTCACTTCTGCAGCACTCGCCACAGTCAAAGAACAGATGCCATAGCACATAGTCCACTGAAGCTGATTCACTTCAACAATTCCTAAATACTTTTTCTATCTTGTCTGTAGTTAAAGTTATCTTTTGCCACCACATTATCATTTTCTTCTGTGATAAAAATACAAAGCCTAGTAGCAGCATTTAAGACTTGCCAACAGAATCTTTACTCCTTTATAGAAAATTTCGTAACTCTTTTGTTTTCTTCCTTTTTATTTAGAGTCCATGGCTTTTACAATTATATCAGAATGAGGCCATCAGCTGAACAGCAGTGGACTTGCTAGCTAAAGCCTATGAGCTTTGTGGGACTTGTTTATCAGGCTTGTGAATTCTGGCAAAGAGGCAGCTGTAGAGTTTCAATTAAATTAACAGATTTGCACAGAGCCCTAATACCTGACCTGAACTGCTCAGTAGTAGGAAAATTACTGCATTCCTTTTTTAATTCCTTACTTTTCTCAGCTCTTAATATAAGCAGGTAAGAACAACTGCTTTTAAACTCATGGACTACATTCCATCCTCCCACACCAATCATAAGATTTCCATGGAGCAGTTCGAAGTTGTTCTACAGAGCAGTTTGCTTGATCATAGAGGGGATATCTACAAATCCAGTCTAGAATTTTCAACTGATTTGGGGTGGAACTCTCAAATATCACAGAGTTAGGTATCATGTGTCTAGATATCCAAACTCCTCTCTTCACAGGTTTTGGCTTCTGACAGCCACCTTCTGGCCTCTGGGAGCTGTGAATCTGTCAGGACATCATGCCACTTAACTGTTTCACCCAGGGACCATCTTTGTATGCCAAATGTCTTCATGCAGATCAGGGCTGCTTTCTTTAACTTTGGGATTTCTGCTACTCTGGATGAGTCATGATCCACCACAGTCTTAATTAACTCATTAACATATTTCCCTTATGCTTGCCTAGCCTTTACCTATTAAAGAGATGGCTGAGTACCCCAAATAAGTCAAAAGCCCACTGGCATTTTGCAGAATCCTTCACACTGCTTGGATCCTAACAAAAACACTCTACAGGCTCAAATCGTCATTGGTGTTTCAAGCTAAGCCATCATAAAGAGGATGTGGGGAATCACAGAGTCACAAAATCATCAGGTTTGAAAGAGACCTTCAAGATCATCCATTCCAACCATCAACCCGGCACCAATATGGTTACCCCTAAACCATATTCAAAAGTGCCACATCCAGACACCTCTTGAACACTTCCAGAGATGGTGATTTCACTACCTTGCTGGGAAACTTATTTTAATTCCTGACCACTCTTTCAGTGACTTTTTTTCTTAATATCTAATCTGGACCTCCCCTGGTGCAAATCAAGGCAATTGAATCTCATCCTGTCACTTGAGACATGGAGAAGAGAACAACCCTCCACCTGGCTGCAAACTTCTTTAGGGCAGTTGTAGAGAGCAACGAGGTCCCCCCTGCGCCTCCTCTTCTCCAGACAAAACAAGCCCAGTTCCCTCAGCTGTTCCTCATAAGACATGTTTTCTAGAAATTTTATCAGCTTCATTGGCCATTCTTGGACACACTCCAGTACCTCAGTGTCCTTTTTGACATGAGGGGGGAAAGCCAACCCTTCAGATGACACTGCCATGGTTGCTACAAGACCAATAGTCAGTTCCATGGCACCCTCTGTGTATGGTGTATAAAAGGCAGGCAGCTGTTAGGGAAATACCTCCTGGAGGGTGTTTGTAGGTACAGCACCACATTTGCAGCTGCCTGGTGGCACTGTGCTAACTGCCAGCTGGCTGTTGGACTATGTACACAAAAGGTGTCTTGTGACTGTCCGTCAATGATGTCACAACTACGTCAATAATCTTCAGTAAATACACAAAGTTTGACTTTTGTCCTTTCCCTTACAATTTCCATTACATAATACCTAAGAGACTCTCCAGGCATTGCATTTCTAAGGCGATTAGTGCATTTCTTGAGCAGCTAATGTCACTTGGCCTCTGGCTCTGTGCCTCAAAGCTCCACAACCAGTGCAAGTGTTAACCCTCCAAACTTGCACAACCAGTGCAAGTGTTAACCCTCCAAACAGCACTTCTTCCTTCTGCCTTCTGCCTAATCAAACTGTTTCATAAATGCCTTCCATGGAAATTGCTTTAGTGTCACTCTAAATACTGAGAATAATTACCAAAAAAATATTTTTCCCCTCTTATCTCCTGGTAAAGAACATGGGAAGCCTCCAAGTCAAAGTTAGTTTTGCTGAGAATTCACAACTAAAATCTTAAGTCCTCTCTGTGTGAAAAAAATACTTATTTTCTTTCTCATAGTGTGGGATTAAATCGACCATGTCTACTTTGTCTCCTTACAGACAGTACAAGCAGACCAGAATCTGGAGCAGTAATAGTAAAACCTCAGAATGAAATAATGTGTTCACTAACTGAAGTGCTGGATGACTCTCTGTGGTAGGAGAAAACGACATATTCCAATTCACTTACTGCCAAAAATATGTACATAAATACAATGGGACCAGCATGGTGTTTCAGCTCAGTTATAGGGAAAAGATCTGCAGTTTCCTTACCATCACAGCCACCTTTCTGCCCTATCTTACTGCTACAGCAAGCCTTGGGTTTGCTGTGAGTTGTCTTGTCACGGGTGACAGGGCAAGAGGTGTGAGACAAGATCCATGCTGCCTGACTTTCTGGGGTGCAGAGGTCTTATTGCCACTGGTAGGAGGGATAGAGGAAAACACAATGCATCATAACACCTCAGGTCTTTGAAAAGTGGATTTGAATGTATTATAGTACAGCTGGGGAATTTATTAACCGTGATTTTAGAAAATGGAAACTCTCCTTTATAAAAGCAGGTTTTTTGTTTTTGAAGAATAAGTCAGATGTGAGTTCAGTGTTCGCTGACTGGATCTCCATTTTGAACTAACAGCACAATCCCATGTCATAAAAGAAATATTTTTCTCATTCTCCTACCAAATTTCTGCTAGCTCCTGAACCTGAAGTTTGACCCTAGGGAATACAAAGAGTTTAGATGTGGGGGAATATAAATGAGCATTGACCTCGAAAGATTCTTCCAAAAGATATGTTCTGAAACACTGATGCTCTTCTCCAATTTTTAAATTTAATTCCTCCTGTTTTTGGGATAGCAGTCTATTTTGCACAGTATGTCTTTCACAATGAGATGTATATTTCAATATTTGAACAATTCCGATCTTTTAGAACTACAATCAGTCAGACCAACTGCCATTTTGTGAGATAAAACTGTCTTCTTTTAAAAAAGAAAGAGAAGCTGAATACTTTTACATTCTCAGTGGTAACTTCCCGGGGTTCTGGTTTTCTTCAAACTCTTACAAAGTAGCACCATGTAGTAAAATCAATGCCATTGATTTTAACACACAGCATTACATGTATGTAAGGATTACATTTGGTAGCAAAGGCTCAAAGGGTTACAACAGAACCAATGCCAGCTGACTCCAAGATGGACCTGCCACTGGCCAAGGCCAAGGCCATCAGCAACTGAGATGGAGCCTCAGGGATAACATCATTAAGAAGGGGGAAAAGGTGCACAGCAAGAGTCAGATGAGACAAGTGAGAACGTGTGAGAGGAACAACCCTGCAGACACCAAGGTCAGTGGAGGTGGAGGGGGAGGAGATGTTCCAGGTGCAGGAGCCCATGGTGCAGCCCATGGTGAGGCAGCTGCAGCCCATGGAGGCACAGGGAGGAGCAGAGATCCACCTGCAGCCTGTGCAAGGCCCCACACCAGAGCAGGGCGATGCCCGAAGGAGGCTGGGGCCTTGTAGGAAACCCAAACCTAAACTGGAGCAGTGTGTTCCTGGCAGTACCTGTGGCCCCAAGGAAAGAGGAGCCCTCTCTGGAGCAGGTTTGCTGACAGGAGCTGTGACCACTCAGGGGACCTACACTGGAGCAGCCTGTTCCTGAAGGATACCCCATGGGAAGGAATCCACTTTGGAGCAGTCTATGAACAACTGCAGCCTATGGGAAGGACTCACATTTGAGAAGTTCATGGAGGACTGTCTCCTCTGGGAGGGATCTCAGGCTAGAGCAGGGAAAGAGTGTGTGGAGTGCTGTCCCTTAGGCAGGAGGAGTGGCAGAGACGTGATGAACTGACTGCAGTCCCCATACCCCATCCCCCTGTGCCATTTGAGGGCAGGAGAGAGAGAAAATGGGGGTGAAGTTGAGCCCAGGAATAAAGGTGGTATCGGGGAACGTGTTTTAAGATTTGGGTTTATTTCTCATTACTCTTCTCTGATTTGATTGGCAAGAAATAAAACTAATTCGTCCAAGAGGAGTCTGTTTTGCCCATAGTGGTCCCTGGTGAGTGATCTCTCCCTGCTCTTATCTAGACCCATGAGTCTTTCATTATACTTTCTCTCCTCTGCCCAGCTGAGGAAGGCAATGATAGAGAAGTTTTGGTGGGCACCTGGCATCCAGTCAGGGTCAACCAACAGCAGTTTCTTGATCAATCAGATTAAAATAATTGTTCATTTGTATTTTATTTCCTTAATACACTATTTAAAAATTATATTATGTTCCAAGATAGTTCTAAGATAAACCAGTTTAAGATAATGAACCTAATTCTTCCTTTTGTTTAACACTGCTTAATGCTCCTCTGCTAGAGATAATAACATTTTGTAGGTGACAGCTACTAACTTCAGAGGCACAGGGTTTTGAAACAAAAAGAGTCTTCCCATTGCTAGCGGCTGGTATTGTTCCTCTTCTGCCCTTCCCTCAAAGTTTTGCCATGCAGATCTCCTTTGGAATGTACTTCAGGAGTACAGTATTTCACTGGCAAGTTTATCACTCTGTATTCTGTACTGGATTTTTTTTTGGTTCTGTGCAAGTGAGTATTAGATGCAGAGGCCATCCTGATACCCTGGCAGGTGTATAAAATGCCATGTTACAGACAATTGTAGTATTTGGATAGCTAGAATGCACTCACCTTCAGACAGTAAATTCCCACCTAGTCAAAAGGTTACTTCTGCCCAAGGAAAGGTGGGAGGTTCAGCTGGCCAAAATATACTGATAAAACAATTTTTCGTTCTTTTAAACTTTCAGCATCTCTTGGAAAAAGTGACCTTTATTAAAATTCTGGTTGCCCTGCATCACCCAGACACTTGTATCACTGGTACCTTCTGGACAGACTTATTCTATTAACAGAGAAGCCCAAACCTTCCCTGACCCAGAATATCAGGGCAAGCATGCAGACAAGCTGCCTTTAACAGAGATTGTTCAGGGCTTCCCAAAGTTTATCAGGCCTGCTACTGACATGAGCTCCAAAGTCCTAAAGGTCAGATAGCAAAGGTGATCTAGGTCAATTTTACCAATTTCCTATCTGCTCACTAGGCAGACTCACTCTTCAAGGGTTTCTAAATCTGTGTCAGCCAGGAAAACGCAAATGTTTCATTCTTTTCCCTTCTTTTTTCTTTGTCAGCTCTATTGTCAGACAAAAAACAAGCAAGATTCATTCTTGGTGGAAAATCTAATGATCACAATGTGCTATTTTATGATAAAGAAATTAGTCTTGCTGGCCTAGTTTAGTTCATTTACTTTATGCTCCCAGTTTGCTACTTTACTGCAAATTAATATATAATCTGGATATCCAAACATCCTTCAGTATCTGTTATAGTCTGTGCTGATAAACTGAGACATAAGAAGATGTTTTCTGCATAACAGCTAAAATAAAGCAACTTCGAGTAGCAGTATGTTGGTAAAAGTAATTCTCAGATCTGGTACATCTCGTTGCTGGAACTGCCAACACAATTTGTATAGAAATAGAAAACATTATGTGTCCCTCATAATCCCAGTAAAACACACCTCAGTAGCAAGATTTTAGGGAACCTGGAGGAGTTTTTTTCCATATACATGGCACTCTTGTATTTACACAGACCGGTTTCCTTATCAAACAGGCTTGACCAATGTATGAAATCAGAGTGAGTCCTCTTGGTTTAGCTAAGGCAGGGCTAGCCTACTTTATTACTTGACTTATTTTATTCTCAGCTGACAGGACTACTATATAGGATGCAAAAAGCAGGGGACAAATGTTAACTTCCTGTGATATGTAACAAACAGAAAAGAGCAAAAGAGGGCAGAAGGGGAGATGTGGGGCATACTGCATCACCAAAATATTCTACTACGTTCATTTCAAGATTTTACAGCAGTTTCTGAACCGTACTAAGCTGATCCTATATTTTTTACAGCTAAGCTTTCAGAATTCATTTTCAAAATCAGATACAGGAGTGGTAATGTACTGCCTTGAAAGCACTTTACATAACTGCTTCAGTAATTTAGTAGGTAACTAAAGTGATATTCACAGTGACTCAAGGCAGCTAACAAGGAATCCATTTAGAATACCATCTTTCCACTTTCACAAGCATCCATGGAGCTATAAAAAATCTGTACTGTAATATGCTTGTCAGGTGACTAATGACCAGAATTAATTTGTTTTCACATCCCAAGATTCCTTTTCTGTTTTATCAACATTTAATTAAAACCATTCAAACCCCTTTGTAGAGTGCAAGTAGCTCCACAAATTCAACTACTATAAAGCCTGTGAAAACAAGTAATAATGAATCTGGATGTACAGTGGTATTTGCCACAGCAATGAGATCTGTTCTTGATCTGAGCTTCCAGCTTTAGGCTTATCTCTGAAAACAGCGACACTTTTCAGGATAGACTTGAAGCATAGGTGAATTATCATGTTCAGGGATATGGTCAAATGAAAAATGATTGCTAGCACCTCTGGACTTATTTTCTGTTGTCAATTTCAAAAGTTCTTTTTTTATTATTATTTCTTTGGGGGAAACAATTTCACTTTAAAAAAGAGTGAGAATAATAAACTGATTAGGTAGTGAAGGTCTCCTGATTCCATTCAATAACCATTCATACTCTGAGACTTACAAGTGATGCAAACATTGCAGCCAAAGGTCACTGTGCAACTTTGTCTCAGTGGTAGCACTTGGGAAGGTAAATTTGCCCTTCCTCCAGAAAACAGTCTGATAGTTTTCACACTGCTATTGTACTTGCACCTATATTACCATTCGTACTCCAGCAACACGTTCTGATCCCAATGAGGATCCTATTGTCTCAATAATGCAGAGACATGGCCTTTGTTCCACTGATTTTGTGATGGAGAGATCTAAACAGAAATAATTTTCAAGAGCACCTGAGTTAGAATAATGATGTTTTTCCAGAATATCAGCTGTAATGATTATATTCAAATGATGACCTGATACTTAGAGTATATACCAGTTCAATGGCTGTATTTGCTGGCATACCATTAACATACAATACCAGCTTTTTACAATAGCATTAGAATTACCAGCTTGTCAAGTATTCATCCATTCAGATATTCACTTTTTAAGTTCCTTTCTTTACTCTCAGAATTATGGGAAATGAGGAAGGTAAGCTCCATATCACATATGCATTTCTTAGGATGTTCCCCAAGGAGGACAAATTGAGTATCATCACCTTGAGTTCATAAAGAAGGATTTAAGGCAAATGCAGATTAAATCAGTTCTCAAAGTTCAAGTAGAATATTTGCAGCACAGAAGGGATTTCAGCCGAATTTCTTGAGTTCTCATCCAAAATATCATCTCTCCATTTTTATTTTATTTTAATGATTTCATGTCTGGATTAAAAGCTCTATTAAACAAAAGTTTTTGTCTTTTTAATCACATGATAACACACTGGAACCTTCTGCTAACAGCTTTAGGAAAAAAATCTTATAAATTGAATGCCTTTTTTATATAATACGGGAAGTAACATGATTTAATTCAGACAGCTACAGCCAACATTTCTCTCATGAGATATTTACATCGGGTTTGTCTTGCACACATTGTTATAGCTCTGTACAAATATGCTTCCTACCAGCAATGATGTAAAGTGTTAAAAGATGCCAAGTTATTGCTTAAAATGTTGCACCAATTCCCAACATTTGTTCCCTGGAGATAGGGAAAAGTCTGGCATTACATATCACTGTCTTCTAAAAATGAACATCTTGAACAAACAATCCCAGGGAAGTGCCGTGACTGTTGTGATGTCTGTGAAGCTATTATTTCAGCAGAGTAGCAATAGGAGCTCCAGCTCCACAGATTAGGGTTATATCAACCCTGTAAAAGTGAATACAAAGAAACAGAACAAATAGGGGTTTGTTTTGGAGTACTCACATCTTTGCAAGTCACTGAAAGTCAAGTAAAGTAATGATTTTCCAAAACTGACTCAAAAAAGTTGAGTAATTTACAGCTTCTTGTCAAATTGGCAACTTCATATCTTCTCTAAGGAAGAACACAATAATTTCTTCTTAATTCTAGGTCAAACAAAAAAATACTACTTAACAATGCAATACATTTTACATTGCTTAAACTAAGTATCATAAAAGTGGAAGAGTGCAATATGATTTATAATTTTTAGCTTATTAGCTATTTTTTAGCCATCTAATGAAACAACAGAAAGAAAAATTGTGGCAAAAATCTGGCCATTTACACAAAATGTGGGGTTTTATGTTGATCTGAATTTTATTTATGTTGCTTAATTTCTGCTTTTGCCTAAGGAAATAAAACAAACAAACAACACACCCACATCTCAAAAAAAGAAAGTAATTAAAAACAACAAGAAGAAAAAGTCTTCCTCTACACGGGCAATTCAGTCTCAAAAGAAATTGTAACAATTTACATAAAGGGTATTGTCTTCAAATAGAATAGACATATCAGTTTTCCAAAAGGCTTGGCCCACACAGAAAATTGTTAACAGCTAAAACCAATCATACTTTAAACAAGAAAATAATTTTTTTTAAAAGTTCAAGTACCTCACTGGAGGAATGGAGAAGACCTTTCTTATTTTTTCCACTATTTCCCATTAAACTTTTAGTGATCTCTAACTTGGTAACTATTTGGTGAATTGGTTTCAAACACCACAGAAATATTTACCTTTAGATTTTACCAAGAGAAAACCCGGCAATTTGCAAACAAAACATATTTTTCCAGCCTAAATTAAAGCATGAGGATGACTGAAATAAAATTTTTCAAATGTTGCTTTGATGCACACCTTAAAATTGGAGAGTCTTTTCCTCCTTCATGACCTACAGAAAAGCCTGTCACAGCTCTCTCGGCAGATGTGGCACCCTCTGAGATTCAGCTATGTGACAGTGATGGCATTTCTGCTTTTTCTTTGTTCTTTTTGGTTCATTTATTATGTTACTAAGACAGACCATATAGGCCCCATTTTTGATTGCTAATATATTATTAATCATAACCTACCAAATAATTTGAAGAAAAATTGTATCTATCACAGTTGCAGACAGCACTTAAACAGAAATATTTTCTCTCCCAAATATCATATCTACTATTCCCACAATTTCTTTCATAACTCATGAATTGTCCCACTCCTGAAACATAAATGCAATGCAATGGGAATATAAAACTGATCAAGAAATGCCTTGAATTGTTCCCTGACGAATTCTGTAGAGCTGTGGACACATGTAGGCTCTGTCATTTTACTTCCCCCTTTGTGTCCTCAAGACTGGCCATTGTCTGCAGGCCAGGCTGCTGAAAGGGCAGCTTGTTCCTTGGGTGCCACACACCAGCATGCTCCTGCTCCCTCAAAACCCTCCTATTATCCATGCAATTAGTTCACACAGACCAGTAGAGAACAACATCCTTATGCCAGAATAACTAGAGTTTGCTTTCACTCTAGCAGATGCTGAATTCAGCCAGTTAAGGCTTCTGGAATTTGGGATAGTTTTGATCCACGGGCTATGATATAAATACAGGAGCTTAATCACTGACCTGGACACGAAGTTGTTACTTTAAGACAACAGCAATGTTATTATTACAAGAATAAAAAAAAGAAATTACTAATAAAACCATGGAGACATCATGATTTTCCCACAGTGAATTTTGTGACTTCTCATTATGGGATTATGCAGAGGAGTAAAGAAGAAATGGTAACATTTTAACGTTTTGTGTTCTTAATGTTCCAACATTAAGTACAGGGGCACAAATACAGCAGAAACACCACTGAGACTGGCACAGTTCACAAGTCAGTTTGTGCTTCAGTTAAGCATCAAGATATTTTTAGAATGAATAGAAATGTGCCATAAGCATATTTTGATTGATTAAAAATTCATAGCTAGAAGTTTCTCTAGTTACAAATACTTCTTACTTTCAAAAAATGAAATTTTAAACAGAAATTGTTGGCATCAATTTTACTTCATTTCTTCAATATCCCTGTGCAGAAACTTTTTATTGCTGGGGCTATTGATCAGTGATTTCTTTATAAGTTCATATGCTTGAAAAGAACTTTTTACAGCCTAGCGGAGTACATAAAAATACATTACATGGAAAGCAATCAGGTGTAATGGTAACAACTTTGACATCTCTTTCCAGATGGGTGTTTCTTCTCTATGAGATAGACTTGCAAGTTTTGATGGTGTTTAATATTAAGATCAATCAGCTTCCCAAGGGTTAGAACTAACCAGGAAGCAGTCACCAAGGGGAAACTGTGATGCCATTTGTGATTTGCCATCTGCATGCTGCCTGTGGGGCTCTGCAGCAGAAAGAGTCGTGCAGCGGACGTGGCTTGCAGAGGGTTGGACAGAGGTAGCCCCAGAGCAGCTTTCCAGTGATCCTGGCTGGGGAAGTGGCTGGATGTCAGGACAAGATATCCTGTTCTCAGCACAGCAATAGCTCACAACTGCAGCTCTTATTAAAGACCGTTGCTGAATTGCTGAAAACTAAGCATTTTGCTTGCTCTGGCAAGAAGTCAATGAGTGAAAGTAAAACTGCACACACACCCCTTTCTATTGTTCTGTTTGGAAACCTTCCATTGCTTAACAACCCTTTTCAATGAAAGGTAAGAAATTATGAAAATAATATCCTTATCTGAGGATTTGATAACACTCATTTATACCTCACCTCAAAATATCTACTGCAAAAATCCGGGTGAAAATTTCTTTTGTGAGATCTTTAGTTCTGCAATCATTATCACAATAGCTTTCAGCCCACCCACCTGGAATTCCTGAAAGAACTACCAGTATTTCATGCTGAAAGTCCTTTTTACAGAGATCATTATAACTTACATATTAATGAACTAATTTAATAGAATTATTCTGCACAGTAAGTCATACCACAGCTAACAGTCATATCAAAAGGGCTAACTTCTGTGTCTCTGATTATTTTGCAAAATCCTTAATCTGTGCCTGACAGGTTCACTGTAATTTTGCTTCTCCGGGGAAACCTTTATCTCCTGTACAAGTTCAGACTCCCCATTTTCATTATCTGTACAATGTGTTGACATATGATATAACCAGCAACCGCACAGAATAGCAGCCCTGAATGGCGGGAGAACGTCTCCCTGTTTATATTACTTGAAGGTTGATTTGATGGGCTGCAGCAATTGCCTCTGAGAGCAGACATAAGAGCAGCCTGACTCTTTCAAGTTGACACTTTGCAAATACCATGCAGGGCTTGCCACGGCTGCATGCTTTGTATCAGTTGCACCAGGAGATACAGTAAATGTCACTCCCTAAAACTGCACATTACTAAATTAGTCCTGGTGTCAATTGTTATCTGGCAGCGGTCAGTTGCCAAGCCAGCACTGTATTTTCAAGGGCTTGCTGTTTTACAGTGAAAAAGCACAGGCCTGAGAGGTCTGAGCAACTACAGACGCGGGCGGCTGGAACACGTGAGGATTGCCAAGCGGCACTATTTTCTTTTGTGCTGCCTAATAAGGCAACTCATGTCATTCCCTGGGTGCTTGCTTACAAACAGAAAACCAAATTTGTCCCTCTGTTGTACTCTTCTATAAGCACCACTGAGTGTAACCAGTGGCAGAACCTGGTCCGAAGGGCACAACTGCAAAAGCAAATACAGCGTGACACAGCCCAGACAGAAGACATACTTTTCCTGATGAGATTACTGTGGAGTGCTAAAGCCCCACCTCTGTTCCCTAAAGAACAAAGTGTGTTAAGACTTAGGAGTTTCTTACTCTTCTGTACTTCAAATGTTGCAGAAAATAAACTTGTCTAGGAGACATGCACAAAAGCTCAGCTTATTTTATATTTCATATATACAATATTTTTTTAAGGAGGTCATAGAAAAAATATCGCTACACATCTTTGAATGCTGTTTTCATAACATTTCCTTTCTGAGCATAAAAACAGTCCAAAAAACCAGAAAAGCAAAAAGAGTACTGCTTCAAATGACAAGCGTCACTAGAAAAATTTCTGTTTATGTTTAATTAAATTAAAATTAGTTCAGAGTTACATATCATTTATTTGTCTCCATGTTGAATCTCTATTTCTTCACCATATCTTCCTTCTCCCACATAAGGTTAACTATGGCTTCAACTTGAAGACCAAAGTTAGCTGATTTACAAGACACATTCAGAAGACTTGCCGTAGTGCCTTGTCTTCATTGAACATTTTCACAAGAATGTAGAAATAGTCATAGACACAGGCTCAGGCCCCTCACCTTCAGCATGGTGTAAAATACCTCTTGCAGGCCAGAATGGGATAATCCTTTTCCTGTATTAGGTCTCAGTCTTTATACTTGCAATTAGGATTAAGTCCTCAAATTATGAAGTTTAGAGATTTGTAAAGATATATTCAAACCCTATGTATGCTTGTTAGTGTTGGGAGTGGGGAGCTGTGTTTTCTGTAAAAGCTCTAGCATTGGCAAAGAATCTTAGAGATGATTTAGCAGCCAAATAGGAAATAACAGATGTATAATTTTACCCTCTCTGATTTAGACAGAAGATAATGGGTCTTAGAAATTCAAAGCCTCTCTTTAGCCACAGACCCCGTCCTGATCTCCTCTCCCATTTTCCCCAGTCCCACATACCCTTAACACCTGTTTCACACCGTAGAGCTGCTGTTCACAGATCTTCACATCCCGATCTGGCTTGTGGGTCCAGGCCTTGTATGATTGCAAAATAGACCTCCACTATAATTCATATTCATTTTCCTGTCATAGCAAAGAGGAGAAAAAGGCTGCACAAGGAACAAATTTACTGGATTGGGAGAGTGGACCACGAGGCTGTGATACTTGGCAAAATAACCAGGGGCAACCTCAGAGCAGCAGATTCCCTCTTTCCACCTGGATGCTGCAGGCAGCTGGCTCTACAGCCCTGAAATGTTGGTCTTCTGGATGAGTTTTTTGTTTGTTTGGCATCCAGCAAAGACAACAAAGATATATAAATCCTATTTCTCTCTTATCTGGTGCAAATCTGAGTTTCCTGATGCCAAATGAGATGCTCTGAATATACATCAGTGCAACTGAGTCAATACAATGAAACGAAAATGTCCCACAGGTAGGTAACTTTTTTTTCAAGAGTGTTAGAAGATAGCAAATTAAATGGCTGACCTAAACAATAATATCCTGTGAGACATTTATGAAAAATAGAGAACCTTTTGCATGAAGGAATAAAACATCAGAGTGTTACAAATCTTCAGAGACACCCACTGCCTTCTTCCTGGAACTGTTCCTGCTGCTTTATCTCAGGATTTGTGACTGATACTTGCTAGGGTGCCAAATCTATCATGGGGATACCCTCGTCAGGGAGAAGAGACGGAATTAATGGTGTTATGAGAACTTGTGCCAAGATACAAATGTCCTAAACAAAGGGAGACTTCAAGAGTTTAGACAGGCAAATGGCTTTGTCTAACTGCACTACCATTCACTTTCTCTCCAGACATGTTATCTTATATGTATTTTCAACTAATAATACTTTGAAACACTACAAAGTTTTATTTTCTTTTGCAGCTTTATTTAATTTTAAATAGGCTGAAGGAAATAATTTAATTGTAAATAGGCTGAAGGATGTGTCTGCCACAAGCACCTAGTGACTTAATTTCCTGAAGTTCTCAGGGTTTTCTGAGCTCTTATTGTACATAAATAGGGAAGGGAGAGAAAGGCTTTGCCTATTGTTGTTGAACATAACGAAGTTTTGTAATAGACATCAGTGAGCATATCTGTGTTTAGACACAGACTGAACTTCCAGTGTAGCATTTTGAATTTCAGCACAAAGGGACAGGACAGAAGGAGGGGTCCCCTGTTCCCTTTTGGGAAAGGTCAGTCCTGATCCCATTAATTTCACCTCAAAAATGGAAAACTATATTACAAGCTTTTAGGATCTCACAGAAATTCACAGATCTGTAAAGATTATAAATTGCATTTCAGTAGGTTTGTCCTGCTCTTATCCTAAGGCTCAAGAAAACTTGATTCATAATTAATATTTGCTTAATATGAACATTTATTAAACTATTTAAAAACAAAATTTGCAATTATTAAAATATATGTTTTTCTAACATCCCTGTGAGGTGATACCAGTCTAACTTTGTAATGAGGAAAAAGGTGTGAACACAGGGGTTAAAATACTCATGCCAAGTCAGAAACTAGCACTTAGTGGTAGAGCTTGGAATATAAACCAGACCTCTCAACAGCCAGCACTTTGCTTTAGCCACCTATTCACTCTTACATGTACTAGGTGGCCAAAATAGAAGGTGAGGTTTCTCACTGCTTAATTCGGTAGTCACTGGCATGGCAGGGAGTAAAGCAGAACTGGCTTTAGTGGGCCAGATTCCCTGTCAAGCCAGTTTAAGGCCATTTACTTGTAGAAGGTATTCTTAGTTCATCCTGATGCAGTTAACAGAAGAATCAGACACAGTTAGGATAAGGATATTTCAAATAAACATTTAAAGTCACTATAAACCAGCTTGACACCTCATATATAAGGATTCAAGGACTTTGAGGGACAAACAGGGATTGACATTCCCATGTTCTTTTTGGCAAATTTTCAAACATTTTGGTTTGTTTCTTCAGCTACACAACTTAAATCACACCCAGTTTGATTTTGTAATTCTCAGCCAATAGTGATACCAAGTTTTTCTACACTTTCCCAGTTTCCCTCCTGATGTCTGATATCATTAAATTAAAAAAAACAGTATCCCATTTCCCCTTTCAATTATTCTTGTCCCACCTGGTGCTATGAAAGAATAGAACATGCAAACCCAGGCTCAGCATTACAAATCTATATCCTATTTAGGAATATGCACAAAACCAGCATGCCAAAACACACAGGCAGTAGGAAGGGGAGCAAAGCAACTCCTGCACTGCCAAAATACACACAGAAGCATTCCATTCATGATTCATTCATCATTACCAATACACATATACAAACATGCAGGGAACTAGCCGTCTTCATTTTAAATGATTCTTTGCTACCAAATTCTTGCACAGATGTGTGCTGTGAATGTGTACCGAAACAGGCATGTTTCTTCCATAAGAAGCTCATGTACACATTACGAGTGTATAACAGGACTACTTCCATGAACACACAGTTTGGCTTATTTTAATAACCTTTCATGGTGCAGACACCAATTCAGTGGTCAGTAACAGAAAGACCCAGTGATGAAGGAAAATATGAAATTGTCCAATTTGGATGCCTCCATACATCAAGAAAAAAATAAGATTCACAGTTCCCAGTGCTTCTTCCCATTCACTTTTGGAAGATATCATGAAGTAAATCCTTCTTTTTTCTTCAATTCTTCTCATTTTTATTTATTTTCATGATGGATCACAGAGTAAGTGATCCCTTACTCTGTAACCCTCTCAAGTAACCTTTGAGATACTGGTAATCTAATCCACTATTTTCATGATTTTTCATCTATGCCAAATGAACACAGTCAGCTCCAATGAATGTTATCTAAATCCATTAGGTAAACAAACTCAACAAATTCTATCTTAAGTCACGCTACGTAAAACCTGCCATAATTTCAATTATATTGAGTCATTGGTAAAACAGACCTTAAAATACCTTGTAGAAGGTAACAAGTGTTGCTCCTGTGTTTTCTCTGCTAGCCTCACAGAAGTTCATTCCTCAGAGTTGAACAATGTCTGTATCTCTGAATGGACACAATTTATATGCATCTCATAAGTACGCATTTGAGAAGATTTAGGTTTCCTCTGTACAGTTGCATTTAGTCTATGGATTGTTTTGCCATATTTGGAAAACATAAAAAAACACAAAAATTCCAGAATGCTTCTAGGAATTTCCCTTCTCCCTGCCTGCCTGCCTCCCTGTCTTTTCACCTTCTTTTTTCACTTGAAAGGTGGCTTTTAACTGCCAAAATTGTAGAACCTTACTGAAAGGATGAATATTCATGAGAAAGGTGATAGAGGAATGACCAGCAGCCTCTCTGGCCTAATCCTGCTTTACTTCCGAACCTTTTCTTTTATAATGTTGTCATGGTTTAGAAATGGTGTTCCCCCATTTAGTGCTCCCACTGAAACACCACAGATCATGTACTGCTCTCTCACTTGCCCCCCACAACCCCTGTGGCAGGATGGAGAGGAGAACTGGCACAAAAAGTTAAAGATCATGGGTGGAGATAATAACAACTTACTGGAAACAGCAATGAGATAAGAAAATGAACAGTAACAACAACAATACTAATAACAGAGTGCAATGTTATGCAAGAAACTAATCTAATGTACTAGAAGCAATTTAGCAGTAACACAAAACCAACATAAATGAGAATTTTTTTGCAACGCAGGGTTTCATGTAATATAATTTCAGAAGATATTCCTTTTAGAAGCTTCAAAACATATGAAAAATGTGAAATTGACTTAAAGGACTGATTTTATATCCAAAAGATACCATTCAAAAAGCTTTTATATGCTCCATTTTATTGTTTAAACTTGTAAAAAGGGAGGAATTTGAACCTATGGAATTATAATTGTTCTGGAAAAAAAGTCTGTTTGGAGACTATTTCCTTTATGTACTAAAATTCTTTAGACACTTCAAAGAATTTTAAGTTGTATATCAAGAACTGCCCAAAGATAAATTAAGATTATTCATATTTCACTTTATCTCTGGCCAGAACAGTCCCCTCAGATCCTCAAGTCATTTACAGTGATTTTAGGAGTCTGTTTCTGCTATGCAAGCGATATTTTTCCATTTTTACATGGAACATTTTGAAAAGAAGAGCAATTGTGTCCCAACCACTCTTTCTCATTGGTAATAGTCTCATTCCTTTCTGGTTTTTTTGGTGGGGGTGTGGGGCTTTTTAATTGCTGCTGCTGTTATTATATTTTTTTTAAGTCTCCTTACATTTCTGAGATTAAAGACCAACTAGTAATGCTTTTTTGTAAGTTAGAGAAAAACTTTGAATATGTACCAATTAATGCTTTGCAAGTTCGCAGTCTCATTTCACAGTACCTCCAAATGAAAAATTGCAGACTAAAATTAGACAAGTATTTCAGGTATTCAAACTGCAAAGGGCACAGTATTAAAAACTACACCCAGTGTGGTGGGTTAACTTTGGCTAGGAGCTAAACTCCCCATCAACCACTTGCCCACTCCCCACCTCACCTCTCACGTCAGGACCAGGGAGAAAATCAAAAGAAGAGGAAGCACATGGGTTGAGACAAAATCAGGGGGATTGCTTACTGGTTACTGTTGTGGTAAAACAGACATGACTTGAGGAAAATTAGTGGTGGACTTGGCAGAGCTGCATTAATGCCTGGACAGGATGATCTTAGATGTCTTTTCCAAACTAAAAGATTCTATGACTGTGTTTCCCCAGCAGGGGCTGATGGGATCAGCTGTGGCCTCTGGTGGGGCCACTGGAGCTGCCTGGAACCAGCTGGAACCAGCTGTGTCTGGCATATGTCACTCCTGACCTCTCCTCACAGACACCCCTGTGGTCTCAACCACACGGGAATTCAGCCTTTTCAAAACGAGAAGAATCTGCTCCTCTGTGATTTAAGGACTCATAGATGGTTCAACGCCACTGCTTTTGGCTGCCCTTAGTCACCACCATTTTCCCTTTTTGCTTGCAGATACGTGTGTCTGCATTTTTAAAGTTGGTATTGTTTGCATTTATTCCTACAGCAGTTGTTTTGACAGCACTGCTAGAACGGGGTCCTTTTTCAGGAAAACATAACTACTGCAGAATGGCAGATAAGTGTATGTGTTTAAGCACACTCAAAAATCCCACTGAAGTCATAAGGTACAGCCCTGTGTTCAGATGTTGATATGGGTCACTGGTTAAGGGGAGGTTGTCCTACTGGTCTAGTAGCCTAGCTAATAATCCTATTGCAGATTAAAACTGAAAATAAAGAAGTCTTTTGTCCAGGTGGCTTATGCATCTAAGTTTTCTTCTTTCAACAGAGTTTTAGATTGTCTCAAGAGGCAAAATCTTCCTCATTTCTCTCATAAGTGACATTCTTCTGGCATATAAGGGTATAATAACCACACTTTAACTTTACATAATGCAGAGTTAACACTGTATCAAAAAAAGATTGCTGTGAAGAGCTATAATTTTATTCTTATCACTGCCATTAAGGCATGAAAACTGGGTCTCAATGTGCTCATCAAGGGGCCACTCTAATTATTAGACCTATAACCTTTGAGAAGGAAAGAAAGAAGGTAACAAAGCGGCATCGATTTGTGAAGATCCAAACCACACAATGGCATTTAGCATGGTCATTACCACAGGCAGACCTGCAGTGCTTGAAATGACTTTCTACTAGACCAACAGTGAAGGGAAACTGTGAGCCATCTAAGCCTGAAGGAAATGGATAGGAAATGAGAAAATCAAGGAGAAATAAGATCAGTAAGGGTGTATTATTACTCTTTGGTGCAAATGGTTACTCTTACTGACATTCATGGGAGATGCATGAGTGTGTATGTCCGTGAATTAAGGTGCAAAAGATTTTTGGGGCTAATTACAGAGAATCACAGAATTATTAGGGGTAACAGAATTGATAGGTATCTCTGGAGACCTTTAAAGCAGCTTGCACAGGATAGCATCCTGGTGTGTTTTGACTGTCTCTAGAGGAAGACACTCCACAGCATCTTTGGGCAGCCTTTCCACTGCTACCAGCCTCACAGTAAAGTTTTTCCTCATATTCAGATGGATCTTCCTGTGCATCATTTTGCATCCATTCATTACCCTTTGTTCTGACTCAGCATCATCAAAAAGAGTCTCGCCCATCCTCTTGACACTCGCCTTTAAATATTTGTATGTGCCGATAAAATTCCCTCTCAGTCATCTCTTCTCCAGGCTAAACAGGCAGCCTCAGCCCTTCCTCATAAGACAGAGTCTCTGGTCCCCTCACCATCTTCATAGCCCTTCTCTGGACCCTATCTGGTAGTTTTTTGTCTTTCTTGAACTGGGGATCCCAGAACTGTACACAGATGTGGTCTCACCAGGGCTGAGCAGAGGGCAGGTTCACTTCCTGTGACCTACAGGCAATGCTTTTCCCAGTGCACCCCAGGATACCTTTGACCTTCTTGGCTGCAAGGACACGCTGCTGGCTCATGGACAGCTTGTTTTCCAGCATGACCCCCAGTCCTTCTCTGCAGAGCTGCTTCCCAGCAGTTCAGCTCTAGCCTGTACAGGTCCATGGGGTTATTCCTCCCCAGGCACAGGACCCTGCATTTGCCTTTGCTGAACTTCATCAGTTCCTTTCCGCCCAACTCTGCAGCCTGTCCAGGTCATGCTGAATGGTAGCACACCGTTCTCGTGTATCATCCACTCCTCCCAGTTTTGTATCACCAGCAAATTTGCTGAGGGTGCACTCTGTCCCCGCTTCCAACTTGACCTAGCACTGATACCTGGGGAACACTCTTAGCTGCAGACCTCCAATTATGCTCTGCACCTCGGGCCACAGCCCTCTGAGCTCTACCACTCACTACAGCTCACTGTATGGATGCTGAAAAAGCTCCAGCAAAGAATTTCTTCAGCTTTCAGCAGTAGTTTGTAAGAACTCTGTCTTTCCCATGCAAGTAATTCAAAACAATGTTACAGTTTTGTAAATCTCTGCACCTGCAAGGTTGTTGTTCACCATTGTTATGTTCCCAACTAGAAAAATATTTAGAGATGGGTGTCTTAGAACTTGGCCAATCACCCTAAGGGGTAGATGGCCGAAAGAACCAATTACCTTATGCCATATAGTATACTTTTTGCCAACTAACATATAAAAACCCTTCACAAAGCTAATAAAGCGCTTCGGCCTTCTCTCTACCCTGAACTTGGAGTCTGTGTCATTTCTCCGTTCCACGGTGATAACAGCGACATCACTGTCCATTTATCTAATGCGTATTTCCTTAGCTTATCTATGACGATGTTGTGGGAGACGGTGTCAAAAGCCTTGCTGTAGTCAAGGTGAACAACTTTCTCTGTGCTTCCCTCATCTATCCAGCCAGTCATTCCATCATAGAAGGCTATCAGATTGGTTAAGCATGATTTCCCTTTATGAATCCATGCTGACTGACTACTCCTGATGACCTTCTTTTCCTCCACATGCTTAGAGATGCCACCTACATGCTTAGACATGACATGCAGGGTGAAGGTGAGGCTGACTGGCCTGTAGTTTCCTGGGTCCTCCTTTTTTGCCCTTTTTGAAGATTGGAGTGACATTGGTTTGCTTCTTCTCCTCAGGCACTTTTGCTGTTCTCCATGACCTTTTAAAGATGATGGAGAGTGGCTTAGCAATAACATCTGCCAGCTCTTCCAGAGTTCATGGGTGCAACCCTTTAGGGCCCATGGATTTGTGGTGTTGATTTTGTCTAAATGACTTCTAATTTGATCCTCCTAGACCAAATGAAAGTCTTCCCTTTCTCCAGACTTTCTCTCTTACCTCCAAGGTCTGGGATCCCTGAGGAGTGGCCTTAGGAGTAAAGACTGAAGCAAAAAAGATATTCCGTAACCCCACCTTCTCTGTATCCTTTGTCACCAGGGTATCCACCTCATTCAGTGTGAGGCCCACATTTTCCCTAGTCTTCCCTTTATTCCAACGCACTTGTGAAGCCCTTCTTGTTGCCTTTGACTTCCTCTGACAGATTTAATTCTGAATGGACCTTAGCGTTCCTTGTTGCATCCTTTCATACTCTGACAATATTCCTATACACTTCCCAAGTGGTCTGCCCCTTTCCCCATGTTCTATATAAATTTCTTTCTTCTGTCTGAGTTTTGCCAGAAGCTTCTTGTGCATCCATGCAGTTCGCCTTCTCCCTTTGCTTGATTTCTTACTCATAAGAGATGCACCTGGCACTTGGAGGAAGTGGTGCTTGAATATTGCCAGCTTTCTTGGGTCCCTATTCTCTCTGGGACTTTTTCCCATGGTACTTTATCAAGCAGTTTCCTGAAGAGGCCAAAGTCTGCTCTCCTGAATTCCAGGGTAGTGAGCTTGCTGCCTGCCCTCTTTGCTGCGATAAGGATCTCAAACTCCACCAAGGCTTCCCTCAAGCTTCACACTGCCCACCAACCCCTGCTTGTTGGTGAGAATAGGGTCCAGCATACCACATCTCCCTGTTGGCTTTTCTATCACATGGAGAAGGACATTTTCATCAGCACATTCCAGAGACCTCCTGGCTTGCTTATTCCCTGCTGAGCTGTCCCTCCAATAGATATCAGTGTGGTTGAAG
Organism: Dicrurus megarhynchus; assembly: GCA_013399195.1. Classification (NCBI taxonomy): domain Eukaryota; kingdom Metazoa; phylum Chordata; class Aves; order Passeriformes; family Dicruridae; genus Dicrurus; species Dicrurus megarhynchus. The sequence continues at coordinate 545,358 of VXAD01002549.1, read as the reverse complement.
TTCTCCATGAAGTGCTTGTGAATGTGAGGCTGCTCCTACCTTTCTATATAGGGCTGCCACCAATTCTTCAGAAGCTTCAGAAGCTCTGCACAGGTGAAAACTTACCATAGGGATACAGAAGTGACCACAGGCCTCCCCTAATGGCACAGCTACCTAGGGCACACATTCCCTAGAGACTCCCTCTGCAGCTTGACTCATCATCGCATTACCTCTTAATGATGAAACACCCCTTTCACATTGCATTGGTGTGGCAGTCCACGGACTGAGGAGAACCAGGGACAAAAATCAGATTTATCTGATTAAAGGAGTTGTAGATATTTCAAGTTTTTAGATGTATACCACTTCTTTTAAATGTATACCACTTAAATATATACCACTTCTTGTCCTAAAGGGAGAATCCAAAATAAACTTGAGAACTTGTACTGCAAAGTATTTCTCACTGTTTTGATTAAAGAGGGAACAAAAAGAGACTGCCTCAGTTGTAGATCCATATGTCTTGTCAGATTAATATCAGAACTTAAAGCAGTCAAAATGTGTCTCATATGAGACTCAAGGGATCTTACCACTTCAGATACCTGCTCTGAGCTCTAATTACTTATATTTTACAGCCACAAGAAATGGTACAGCTATGTTACTTTTATAATGTGAAACAATTTTTTATTCTTCTATTGTGTTCATACTTTAAAATAACTATAACTTTTTTGTAATTTTCAAATTCCTAAAGAGAGTAATGATCCAGGAGAGGCCAAGCATGATAAAAATCCCATTTAAAGGTGATTATTTTGAAATATTGTATTACTGAAGACAGGAATTATTAGTTACTGAACAAGAATTAACCAGCGAACAGGAAAGAAATTTGCTAAGTAAGAGCAGTGATAAGGAAGGGGAAATAGATATAAAATTAATAATGTCTTAAACACTACAAAGTGGAGAGGGCAATAAAAAAAGGATAGATTATTAGTGGGCTTGTAGTACATTTCTCTCCAACCATTTCTGTCTATAGATTTGCATACATTCCCTATTTAGGCTTCAATTCCACAGATAGATGTGAGAATAAAAGTTGACTCAACATGAATGCATTTATGTTTCTACTTCATTACAACTTCAGGATCTGAAGAAGTGGGAGCGACCTACTTCTCACTGTTTGTAAATAGTTGAGCTTTGTGAGTGGTAAGACTCAAAGGGAAAATACATGTTTACATGGATGGCAAGAATCTAGAGCCAGGACAACTAATGCAGTTATTAAAATCATAGCTAATTACTTCTTCAGAGCCTTATATAATCTTTAAAATTGACCAGAAGGCCTTAATATAGCACATACTATATTCTGTCTGTAATTGTCTTGGAGTGTACTTAGAAGCAAATGCTTTCAAAGACAGGAGTTTTGGTCAAATGACTCAATGTCTGATCCAGAATTATAATTTTAGGAATCTAATCACCTACAGTACTTTTACCCATATTTTAAAAGGTGCTAAGCCCTTGCAATTACCACTGAAGTCAGAAGACTCAGTATTTGGAGATTTCACACCGTATCGAACTGAACAAATGCTAAGAAATTATACATGCAAAACCCAGGAATGTACTTCATTGTGTAGGCAACAAAAGTCATGCTCAACTGGGGAATATCTTCAGTGGGTTATCTATATTCCAATATGTTTTAAACCTTCCTTGTGCTTGGGAGGGGAGTTGGCAGTATACTGTATCTGCATAACTTGTTGCTGCATGCTGCAAATCAAATGCAGAAGTTCTGTCCTAAGCTAAAATTCTAACACCCCATGTATCAGCTGCCCCATTTACACTTTTTCTGTTTTCTCCCAGAGCTGGGAAAATAATCCTTCCTTGTCGGGTTGTCTCACCACCTCCAAGATGTTTAACTCAGCAGGCAGGTGATGTAAAGGAGAGAATGAAGAGAGTGGGAGTCCAAGCATGTGTTAACACTGTGTGTAGCTATAGATCTGACACATTCCCTCCCAGAATTTCTCCACTTACCCACACTCTTCTCTAGGTATGTTAAAATCCACACTGCTTCAACATAGGGAAGTACAGATTATACTCCCAGTACAATTATATTCCCAGCTTCACAACCTCGAGTGAAAATACCATCTATTGTAAGGGTGTGTGCTAGGCAGAATCCTCCTTTGAACTCTCATACATTTACTTGCTTGCAGTCAGGCTCTTTGCCTTCAGGACTGATCAAAACCATACTTTCTTAGCGTAAAAGGTAAGAAATGCACTTAGAAACAGGTAGCAAAGTTTATACTTATGCCATCAAATTTACACTAGAAATCATGCCTCTTGAAGTGCTGTGCCACTACTCAGCATGTTGGTGTTTTCTTGGTAGGTTTGACTTTGAGAAATCAGCATGTCCCTGGGATTTTACACATTACTTCCCTTAATGTTAATTCTGAGTTCTTCTAACAATGAAACCTAAGAGTGGAAGGTCCTTCTGTTTATGTTTCAAAATAATCAGATTTACAGAGGTGATGTACAGACTTTATTTCAAGGCCACATTTTTAGATTCAAAGCTAAAAAAATCTTTCCTAGATGGGATGTTAAGTTTTAATCCCCTTATAGAAGTCAAATTCTTCCCATGTCCTCCCACACATAGTCTTCACACCCACGTGGGTATGTGACATGTACCCACACTCACTCAGCTTAGCAGTGCCACCATGTACCCTATTACCTCCTTCAATTTCTACATTTTTAACATTTTTTGCACCTTCACAGAAGGACTTGACTATTTTTCAAACACCGAAATAGCTTTAATGTAGTGGTTTAGTGTGCATTCTCATTAGGATTCATCTGCAATGCAGGGCATTTCCCCTTGACCCAGATACAACAGAAACATAATCTAAATAAATAAAATGGAATAATTTTTATTTATGAAGCCGAATTGTGTGAACTTGGCTGGATGTTACCTAATGAATATATTTCTAAATTTATGCTTACCTTTTGTTGTCCCTTCTAGCTTTATCCTTGGTACTTCTACACTGGACAGATTCATTTGTATTTCTCTGAAGCTTTAAATGCTGCCCTGAAGCTCAGAGTGATATATCACAATAGATACTGTGTGAGTTTTTCCATAATCTTTTTGTTTAGAGCAGAATCCTTACAAGACCTGATGCCCTCCACGATTCTTGACTGATGAGTATTTGTACCCTAATATTTTAATTCACCAACTGCATGTTCCACCACTTATACTTTGTACCAGTAGTGAGAAAGGTGCAAATGCTCAAAGGTGCATGAGGTTTTATATCTCACTCTGTTTAATGAAGCTGGCAGTTCTTATGTATATCACTTCATCCAGCTGAAGTGACCGAGTGCATGTCACACCGACTTCAAGGATACGGAAATTACCTCATTTGAATGTATGTCAGCTGTGCTCCCTGATCTCTGAGGAAATACTGAAGAAAATATAAATATGCCTGCAGTGTCTGATGTCAGGCATGATCTGCTCTCCCTAATTTAGACTTCTATATTTCATTTGAATTCACACCGCATTAACCATATGTGAGGAGTGCATTATGTGAGGATTTAGGTGTTGGTTATCCTTCTTTTTGTAGCAGTACAGTAATCCAATATTTTATAGCACTAGTTCCTCTCGTTCATTGTGATTGCTCCAAATTCATGCAGATGTGGAAAGGTAATTTGTCAGTGCCTGTATTGATATTTGTTACTCAGAAAACAGACTTAACATACTTCTTAAGAAAATGGGGGCAGTAATAGGACACACCAGGATCTGCCCACTGAGAGAACAAAATCAGAATTAATTAGGACATTATACAATTAGATATATTACATTAAATAATTTCAAGATTCTTTTATCAATTATTTTTCCCTCATTCAGAGGAGGGAAATATAAACTAATTTCATTGTAATTCTTGCTAGATTGAGAGCACTTATAGATTTTCAGTAAAGCAACACTGGAAAATTAAGTTCTGAAGCAGAGCTGGCTTTAATGTTATTGGGAGAATATACTATGTGTCCATGTGGGTCTACTCAAGTACTTATTGAAATTCACCAGTATTTCATTTTCACTAAGAAAAAAGAAGTGGCAAAAACTATGACTATTTAAACAATTCCATTTCTATGTGCTTCTATGAGTGTTTCTTATTTGTCTACTTTAAATATTTTTTTATGTTGCATGGTACAAAAAGAAAACTGAAATAAAATAGAAGTATTTTAATGTTGTTTAAATAGAAGGCTTTTAAAGAAATAACAGCTTGTACTATTTCTTTTAAAAAGAAATTCGAAATCATTAGGTTTTGCACTGATTCTGCACACAGACAAGTTTTGAAATCATTGGATATGGCATTTCTGCTCCTGGTACCGGATTTGTAATGAATTTCAGCTTGATTCTGCTTTTGTTGTTGCTGACCACAGAGGGCTATGTTGACCTCAATCTAATCCCCTTTAGCAAATTATTCCACTGCAATATTTCTCCCTTTCTTTAGTTTGGTAAATTCAAGTTCCTGCTCATTACTGTTCAGTTATTCTTTTGGCTGAGCATTACATAGAAACTTAGAGCACAAGAATCTTTTAATTCTTTTTTCCTCTTTCCAGTCAGATGGCTGCCTTAAAGCAATCTGTTTTGATGAAAAACAGGGTTTCTTTTAAGACATGAGCTTTTCTTTTTTTCCACTCCCATAATTTTTGATGGCACCTGGGGTAGGGAGGCCTGTTGCCTGCAAGAAGGAATGTTATGTATGTGGTGCTTGGGAGAGAGGCAGCACACGGGAATGGAATGTGGAAAATTGTCTTGTCTTGCTTTTCCTTTTCCCGTTTACTTTTGCCTGCTTGTGTCTACAGTCCTTTTCCTCCCTCAGCTGTTTGGTGGGGTTTTGGTTTTTTCTTTCTTTTTTCCCCTTTTTCTTTATGACTTTTTAGAGGAACTTTGAGGAAAGTTAGCTCAATTTATGCTTGTAATTATCCCAGAGGGGAAGGGACTAATTGCTGTAATTATTACTTGAGGTCATATGGGGAGATTTAAAGCCTGAGGCTGGCTATAAAGGAGCAGGTTAAAAATTAGCTTTCTTGAATTTGAGAGGCAGTTGATAAATCCTGGTGTTGCAATGTTCTTATCTGCTAGGGGAGAATCTGATAGAACAGATGGAGCAAATGGAACAGAAATGTGTTTCTACTTCTATTTACCTGATTTTTCAATTGGATAATAGTTTAACAAGAAATGGTTGCAATGAGATTCTACTTTGTTTAGAGAAATCATTTTTAAGAGTGAGTAAGACTGCCTCATGAGAACACCAATATACAGAAGTAATGAAAGGACTAGTTCCTACCATCACAATAACCAGGTGATTTGGCTCACTTAAACAAATTGTAAGGTCAGGATCAAATCCAGAAACAGGTAATAAAAGTAATCTGAATGTCCAAAATAGGCATCAGTATTTACTGAAGTGACAATTCAGTCATTCATGTAAGATATATGCTAGAGTTCTGCAGCCATGTCCAGCACTGAAGATTTGCTTTGGTAAAGTTTTAATACGTTTAGGTTCTTAAACCTTTTAAAAGTCTTTATAGGAGAAAAGTCTTTCTAGTTGTTGGCATAACATCCAGTACAAATGAAAACCTGCTTGGAGATTCTTGTGGCCATTTTATCATTAACACAAATGCTCATAATCAATACAGACCTGAAAAAAGTTCTTTGAGGGGGCCCCATTCATCTTTCAGGAATAAAACTTCAACGAGCTCTCAAACATTAAGGAAAAAAAAGACAGAAAAAAGGAAAAGGAAAAAAGGAGGGGAAAAAAGACCCCTGGAAATAAAGCACATAAGAATTGTTTTAGTTATTTCTGTTTGGACATGATTTTTCTTTCTTGTCTGGACAAGGTCTAAAGATAGGTTTACACCAGTCTTGATTAATAGGTTAAAACACATCCTGGTTTTCATGCCAGAGCTTTCCCTTGTGTTACGTGACGGAATGCATCCTGACCTGGCAATAGGTTGTGTATGTGAAATGGGAAGGAAAATTTTTCTTCCAGTTTCTAATCCCTACTGTAAATCTTGTAAGCACATGTACTCACCAGGGCTTTTTTTTTTTGGTTTTTTGGGTTTTTTTTTTTTATTAAGAGATGAAGAGGACTTAGCTGGTACTAGCAGGTACAAGTAAATGTAGCTTAGTTTGCTGTCACCTCATTCATTAATAGCTGACTCTAGCGGTGGGCAACGGGCATGAGATTCTAATGGGAAGGCAGATTGCCTGTCTTGTCAAGGTTTAGGAAGTGAGTGAGAACTTTGTCGAAAGTGTAACAGAAAAGCTGTTATGTAGGTTATGTATAATCACCAGGCTCTGTGAGGTGTTGATGTAGATTGTACTCAAGCCTTCACCTCACATAAAATGGTGCTCACACATTTAATAAGGAGACTTGATTAAAATGCCATAAACACACACTTCTGTAAGAAAACAGAGGTTAGAGCAGCAGGAGACATTAAAAGCAGCCAATGGAAGACTATGGGGGTGTTCTCTAAAGGTTAGAAGAAATCAGTCCTGAGTAATTCTATCTTCCCCATACACATGTAAAGGACATTTTGATATTTTGACATTTCAGTTGAAACAGGCAAAAAACCAAAATAACAACCAAACAAGACAACAACCATCAGAAATGCAAGTGACAATTTCATGTCAACAAAACACTCCCTGAATTTTCATGCTTGGGGTCTTGGAGACTGGTGATGTTTGAAAATAGTCTATCTCAGCGTTTGAGTTGTTTGTTTTCAAGGACTCATAGAAAACTAGGCAGAAAGGGACATAGTAGAGAGTCATCTTATCACTGCTCTTCCCTCTATCCAAAACTAAGAGCTACTCCAGCTCCGTCAGCCCTGACAAGGACTTGCAAGGGCAGCTGCTACACTGAGGCAGGAGAATCCCAACCAGAACTTTGCAGCTCTCAGTAAAAGCACCTGAGCCTCACCTGCTGTGATAAAGCACGAGCAGAACACAGGCTCACTCCAGCCCTGGCACAAGAAGGCATAGAGCAGGAAGAATCCTGTGCCTTTGGAGCAGCCCTTGGGGCAGATTTTACTGGCTGTCCCCAGGTTTGTAAAGACAAAGAATCACCTTGACCTCTGTGTAAGAAGCTGTGCACAGGACAAATACGTAAGGTCCTTTGCAAACTAATTGTTTGATTTTAATGTTTTCGAGCATGTAACCACTAAATATTCCCTTAAGTAGTATTGTCTTGGTAATGGATAATCTAGGATGTTCTTGCTTTATAAGAATTTGCTCTCTTAAACCCCCATCGGGTGCATACATATACGTGAACGTACACATACACACAAGTTACTATAAAAATTTCAGTTGAAATCTCCAGCAGCTGAAAAGCATTAAAAAGACCACTGGATGTATGTGCAAGCCCTACTTATAAGCCATCACTTTAAAAGATCACATAGCCCTGCCAGTCAGCTGAGTTTATATTTCTCTTTATTTTAACTTGCCTGGTTTTCTTCCTGCTTTCTTATTCTGGGATTAGAGTCCTGTTGCCTGCTTATTACAGATTACATTGTGTCATTTGGACATTGGAAATTATATTAGTAAAAATTTGGGCCTATCCAGGGGAAGCATCCAGCACAGTCCAGCTCTCCCTATAATTACCGTGTAATGTGATAAGAGATTGTCTGATGCCCTGCCCTACCAGTACAAGTGAATTTTTGGAGCGGATAATCTCCTCCTTCTCTCACAGATGTCTTTGGTTCTTTTTCCAGTGCCAGGACATCAGCAGTGAATAGGCTGCACCACCTTGGCTGTGGAGACTTCCCTTAAAACAGTCTCTATGTGGAGAACAGAGGAGCATTCTTGTCCTTTGGTCACATAAAACACAGGTTTGCATGCTCATACTCCTGGGGAAGTTGATGACCTGTTAGTGAAAGCTTGAGGAATAAGAGATCACAAAGACATCTGAAGTTTCATGGATTCAAAATGCTGTGTTTCTCTGAAATGGCAAGGAAACACGTAAGAACAGCAGATTCAGACAGCTCTGGGCTGTGTGATGTTTCTCCAGAAAGCATTTAGTTTCGTAGTCAGCTTTTTGGTAGGAGAAATCCCTGACTGAGCCAAACTCATCCTGGTGCATCTGATCTTTAATCTCATTAGCTCCAACGTTTCTCCAGCTGCATCAAAGACTGAATTCAAAACCAAAAAGCATTAAGCCCTCAGCATCTTATTGTGAGCTATTACACAAAAGGGACTTACATGCGCACCCTCCACCACTACATCCGTACCAGTGGGAATACTCCCAGTAGGCTTTAATACGTTTAGAAATGTTAATTGTCAAATTAAATATCAAAGTATTAAACATGAAATGAATAATTAATCAGGTTCTAGTGCTTTTAACAGAACAAGCCCATATAGTCCAACAGCACACCGAAAGGCAAAATATTCAGACACAGGTGGTCTCCTTTCCAGATTTTGGTCAGATTTTACCGTTAATGTAAGTAGAAATGCCTTGTAGAAGGAGCTGTGCAATTCTGCCTTTAAACTCCTACATGGCCTTGGAAACAATTTTGCCTGTTTCCCATCTTCAGGTGGTGTCTGTCCCATTTGTACACACAACAAGTCCTTTAGAGTTTTACACAACAAGTACTCTTAGAGTGACTTGAAAAAAGTATTCTCTGCCTTCCACAGGTATCTGCTGATCCAGAAAAAGTGGGGGGTGGACAGCCAAGCCCATGATTTAATGATTTAATGTTAGATGATCTTTGGGTTTATGATTTCTTGCCACATTACAGTTGGATAACAGAAAAGTGTATGACCTGCCAAACCTACTGGAGATGTGGTCTCAGCAACAAAAACTTTTCTCATATGGGTTACAGAGGCACCAACAGGAATTTATAAGCACATAATTCCACCCATCAGAAAAATACATTGTGATTGCCAGCATAGTATGACCTGCCACACGAAAAATGCTGGTTGGACTGAAGGACATGGTGCACAGTAGCCTCAAAGTTAGTAAATTTCCAGAGAAAATTAAATTGTGTAAGGTTTAGATGAAAAGCCCATAAACACAAAACAGTACTAATACATTCCAGCTGGTCTGAGAATGCAGGCTGAATGCACACAGTAACAGGATAATTTTATTTTGAGATATGTTTTACTCCAGCCTTTACCACAGATTTATGTGGGCTTGGCATATATGTTCCTAACTGTACTTTTAACTTCAAAAGTGGATAATGATCAATTATAGGATTCCATACTGCTGTGAGGAGTCAGGGACAAAAGGTTGGGGGCAATTTACTGAGCAGTTCTGGCTTCAGCAGCCAGCACCAGTGGCAGTCACGAGCACTGTGCTCTGCCTCTGTGGACTGAACCCGTGACATAGAAAAGAGTAGAGAAAAAGTCCACAAGCTCATGGATCTTTATTAACATGGAGCTTATGTAAATTGCACATTAAATAGGTTACAATACTTCCACTTGGCAAGAAGAGAGCCAACCATCTGGACTGATGTGATTAGCAATGTTCATTCTAATATTTTTTGACTAAAAAACACATAGTTTTCTGGAAACAGATATACATGAGAAAAAATGGAGGATTTCTTTAAGCTATATTAATAGTGGAAGTTGTGCTGTGTAATTCCAATTCATTTGGGTAATGAGGTGTACTAATTTTTAGACTCAGTCCAGTTGAGACACACAGCATGCATATGCCCTGTAATAGGAGCATTTATTAATTATATTGAATTGTCATCGTTTTTCCTAATGATAACTGTTCATTTTGTTTCTGAAATGGCGATTATTGAGAATGAGGAACATGGATGAATAGGCAGCTGAAACTAAGGAACCATGGGTGTCTGCATGAGAAAAATCGGCCCTCAGCAAGCCTCAGTCATCCGGGGCCATCATGCTCCAGTGGCTGGGAAAGGGAAGCTTGTCCAAACCCATTGCTGCTCTCCAGTGGCAAGCAGGCTGGTCGTAAAGACGAGTGCCTTTCATATATGGATGTCTGCACCATGAACACAGACTTAATTGGAATTTTCCAATTAGCTGATTGCACATTTTTATGGGGTTAAGTAGGGGTAAGCTCCGCAGCACTTACAGGAGGGGCATTAGGGCTTCTAGGCCTTAAAAACGCCACCAGCAGGTGGAGAACAAGCGACATGAATCATGTACATGAGTACACATGCACTCAATCTTGGGGCATTGCTGTAACACGCAGAATTGCATTTTGTCACTAGGATACCAGTTCCCAAGTCCTTCCCAGCTGCAGCTTAACACGTAGTTGAAAACTGAGCTTCTGGCTTAGCTCCAGAAACAAGAACCACCATCATGACTCTTCTTGAAGTTGTAGCTTGTATGTTTGAAAAAGCTGCATTAGAGCCATGATGTAGCCTCCACACAAGCTAATGCCCATCTGCACTGGTTGTATACTTAAATGGTCTGCAGCTTCTCTGAAGGTGCATCATGTGTGCTCTGCTCAAGGTAGTATTTCCACGTTCAAAAAAACCAGGAAATTATTGGCAGTATTCATGACATTCTGACAAGCACAAGGACCTTGTCTGACATTCTGTGTATGTCAGAGGAGAGCTGATGAATGCTCCACCTATCTAATACGTCTCTGGTCTGCACATTCACTTGCATTTTCTTTTATAATGTGATACACTGAGAAATACTTCCCAATTTAATGGGATAAAACTGGAGTAGAGGGCAGATGTGAAGGTACTTTGTTGCAGTCCGCTCTTTCCTCATGCTGGACTTCAAAAATTCAATCCATACATGAATACAATGATGAACAATTTAATTGCACATCAACCTATGGGAGAAAACTTTTATGAAATCCAGTTAGTTCTGTAGCAAACATTTTCCTGACAGAATAACCGACACAAGCCACATCAAGGCCTCTCTGTTTCTGAGCCCACACAAAGTCCCCACGTATTCTTTCTTCTCTCCTCTCCTCTCCTCTCCTCTCCTCTCCTCTCCTTCCTTTTTTCCAGCCATGTGTTTCTGGGAGATTAAGCTCATTAAAAAGGAGTTCTGTAGACTACTTTCATTTTATGTGAGGCTGGTTATTCTTTTCCTCCATCCTGTGGCAAAATGCAGTATCTATCGCTGTCATGGATTTAATATTTCTATGTTGTAATTCATTCCCATTTTGCTTTCTGAGTGCCTTCCATGACAGTAGAAAAGGCACTGCATCCTTCAGCTTTTTCTTTGTAGGGTCTTCTTCCTGAGAAAAAATTTTGGACCTTCCAGGAATGTATGTATATACAAAATATGTCATATCTGAAGACTATAAACTAGAATATGTCAGATAGATAGATAGATAGATAGACAGACAGACAGATAGTTTTTAGTGTAAAGACATCTTTTACCGCAATGATTTCAGAAGGGTTTTTTAAGACACGTGCCCTTCTGACACGGTGTGACACAATATCTGTCCCTCAGCATGCTTAGCCAGACCCACCACCTAGGACAAAAGACCACTTGTGCCAACATTGCATAATTCTATCTCCCTCTCTAGATCAATGCTTGCACATCTCTTGCCAACTTTAACTAGACACACAGCATTTTTCAACTGTTCCATAAACACTTTGAATCAGAAATATGATGGGTTGGAGGGGAATGAGCAATTTCATTTTGGCAATTGAAATGTACTCCCATCTTTGTTCCTCAGCCTGCAGCATCCTGTTAACTGTAGTCATGATGACTTGTTTCACATTCCAGTTGGGACGTCTAGTCCTTTTGTTACAGCCTTTGCTGGAGTCTGAGGCAACATGCCTTATCATATGCAATTGGGAAGCTGTCACATATATCACCCAACAAAAGCGTGGTGCCCTGGGAGAGCTCCAGAAACACTGTACACCCATCCTACCACAAGCCTGCAGCACACTCCTAAAAGAGCAGCTCCACATTTCAGGAAGTAACACATTACAGAATGATTCTTCCATTAAGATATATGCTTAAAATAGAGGAACCACAACCTCATGCATCAGCAGAGTTTTCATCAGCTGATTAAGCATGACAGATGAAGCAGGCTCCTGACCTTTCTGAGGCTGAGGGGGAAAAGGGAAAAAAAAAAGAAGAAAAGAGAAATGGCTTCTCTTTCACCTCCATATTCAATTGGGCACTTCCTCAAACAAATAAAAAGACACTCTTGCAGCTGAACAAGGGGCCATGCAGTTAACCATGGGCCCCCAAAGTTGTTCAATCAAGAAGGAACATGATACTTTGTGATTTGTCTGTTCATCGCTCCTGGGGTGGGCCATTGCTCCTAAGTGACGAATAATAGCTGCCAATTACATTCAGATCACAGTAAGGGCCCTGGCATTCTTAGGCAACCTGTTATTAAATTGTTAACTTTCTGATGTCTACCTTATTACTTTAAACACACATACCAGACTCACTTTAAATATACATACTGAAACCAGGAATAAATCTTTCCTAACACTAAACTTAGGATGTATGCACAGTCTTTAACTTTCAATTATTTTTTTAACTTTGTGAAGAGTTCTGCATGTGTAAGTTTCTTTCAGTGAAGTCATACCATGTACCCTACAAAATTATTTTGTTGTGGAAATCTTGGCAGGGCTCTTTTAGAGAACAGGAACTAATATTTGGGCACAAGGAATTGTTCACCAGCTTGTTCTTAGGCAGGAGCACCTTCTCTGGTGGAAAGTACCTACCAAATTCTCTGATCACCATGAAGGAGATGTAAACCCTCAGAAAGAGAAAAACAGCTCACAGAAAATTTTAACAGAAGGCAGAAACTTTGATTCAAACTTTGAAGTCCTAGGTAGCTGGCATGGAATGAAGCAGGAAAGCAACATGTTCATGCTGGCTCATGAACTACCTTTCACTAATTCCCAAATCAATGTCTTTTTTCAGTCACAATGTGCTTTTCAGAGCAGGGATTTGAACAAAAATCCCTTACCTCATGCCTCATTTTTTTTTCCCTTCTGTTCTCCACCAAAAAATTTTATAAGCTCCCTGATCATCCCAAAGGAGAGTGAAAATACAGAAATATGTCTGCAGAGTTTTACTAGAACAGAATAGCAGCTCTATATTCAATTTTAGGCAGATGGCAATCTGGAATTGTTCATCTGTGTGAAGGCTCTGAGACAGCTGGATTAGGAGTGTGGTTACTCTGAGCTTTTCTGGAGGCACTGAAAAAGTCACCAGCAGAATAGAATACTTGTGAGTGCCAATATCTGTTCCATGCTTATATTGATTGGACATAGGGAGAAGAGCATGCAATTAGGTTTGTAATTTCATTAAGGGATCCTGTGGTCCCCCTCTCAGGACAACTCAGCCCTCACTCTAGTTTGCCACTTGCTCTAGAGAACCAGTGTCATCCACTATTTATCTAGTGGGAAAGTAAGCACTTGGCTAGCTGAGTAAACACAATACATCTACACTTTGCTGGCCGATGTCAAGATCTATTAAAAAATACAATAATTCAGACAAATATTTTCAGATGGTTTTTATGCATGCTGGTTTATTCTATTAAGTAGAGTTTAATCAGGCTGACTGTTTCATTTTTAAATGCAATAAATTAATCCTGAAAAGTCAAAAAGTACATATAATTGTTGCCAGGTCTGCAACTGACAAATAGAAATGGGAATTTTTCCTCTGCGGAACATTTATCTTCCTGTGATGGATGCAAATTATGAAAACTACTCTTTAAGGGAATGGAAATGGCATAATTTTAAAAATTCAAAATACCCTACAAAAATATTACTTTACTGCAATTTTCAACTTCAATTTGTTGAACTGAATCATCATGTTACATTTTTGCTCCATTTAAGAATTGGCATTACCTGGACTACTTACTGCAGTGTCCTGTACTCCTCATGTTCTATTTTCTACCATGAATCTCTAGATTCCAAGATATCCAAAACAAAACTTTGAGCAGGTAACTTGGCAGGTCAATTGAACATAAACAAAAGTTAAACCTGTCCCGATTTAAATGTTGCGGTTCCAATTCAGATTGCTTATCCCAAAATGTTATGTTAGTTTCCCCTGATAAATATCCCAAAATCTTTGCAAAGTCTGAATTTCCCCAAAAGAGTTTCTGTCTGTGCTGTATGTAAATCTGAAGCCAGGGAGAGATCCAAGAAGAAAGTGAAGTTGCTGAGAGAGCATTTTACTAATCTTTCAGTCACCTTCATTACCAAAGAAATAGGTTAAGTGGTCATTTTTGAGACTCATATCGTGCAGCAATTCACCCAGGGATGCCTTCTTTTTTCCCAGTGATCAGAATTTTGGAGCGTTAGAGGCTTTAGGGTACTCTCATCAAAGCCCATTGTTTGCAGGGGTCTCAAGTATTGATTGATGATTTTACTGTCCAGAAGGACAGAGGTCAGAGTCACAGTTGGAGGTTTAGACTATGACAATGCTTTTGTGACAGTGTGGGAACTATCTGACTAGCAAAAAGAGGACATTATGTCTATTCTCAATTAAAAAAAAAAAGTTGTCTTGTAAGGCTGTCTCAGCTGTTTGTAAAATAAGACATTAAATGATTGTATTGCAAAAAATGTGCATCATCAGATGCAAATTGGATTCATGAAGACATTTCTGGTACAGAAATATTCTCCACAATGTAACTTTGCTCCTCCTCATTGCTGTGGCCCAAAGTAAAGATGACCTTGCTCCAATCTTTCTTTAGGGATACACAAAAGAATAGCTGCTCATGTCCAGGCTGTCTAGGCCCTCATGTTAAATGTTTTTACTTCTTTGAGCAAGAAACAGTCCATCGTCACTAAGCAGCCTCATAAAAATAGATGGTGTTTAAAACAGGAGCTTCCCACTCTGAGAGAAATATTTCCTACTGTCTTCCCATCAGAGAGACAGCCCATCTCTCCCTGCTGGGACACCAAATGAACTTTCCTTGCCTGATCTTCAGTGTCAGAAATAAGAGGAATAAAGAATTTCTCATAACAGGGCACAGATGATTCCTTCTTGCTTACACTGGTTCACATCTGCACCATCATGAAAAATCACATACATGCACAATCTGTTCTGAGCTGCATTTCAGTAGGAATGAAACAGCCTTTCCCTCTCCTCTTCCCCTCATATCAAGCACCAAAAAGAGCTGAACACTAATTCTGTATCCTGGGCATCTCTTCATGGAAGATGATCTTTATTGTTGTGCTTTACAGCTCAAGTATCTCATGAATTATCAACCTGAAAGGATGTTTCAGTCCTGGATGTTTAGGGTCCACAACTGCAGTCTTCCTATGTGACATTAGACAAGTCATGGAGCCTTTCTTAGCTCTAGTTTACTGCCTGTGAAAGGAGATAATTGCACTTGCTGCTCTCAGAGAATTTTAAGTTCGTGAAGCACTCAGGTATTACAGCAACACAGTGCACACCAACGCCAACTCAGGCATTTAGGGGTTCCCCATTTTGGCTAGGTACACCAGAGAATCTGGCCCTCCACCAACACAATCAGAACAGGAGAAAAGAAAGCTGGATGGTGCATGAGGTTCTGCAGTGGTTCTGGAAATCACAAACAGCTACTTCACATGTGCCCATTCCAAACAAAATTCAGGAACCTATTTTAATGTTAGTCAACACAAGTTTTCTGGTCAGTAAATGTTTGCATTCATGATTATTTCTTCTAGGAAGCCACAGATGTTATTCAGAATTAATCTGAAAGAAGCAGCATTTGTCCCATCAGAATTCTCTGTTTAACATATACTCTGTACCAAGGAGAAAAAAAGCAATTATTATATATTATATGATATATATTATATTGCCTATCAGGTACAAAAGCAGGGAAGTTTGAAGGCAAGCAAGAACAATTGTTATCAGCTCATGACTGTAACTATTTGCTGTTCATTACTCTTCTGCCTCTCATAGAAGTTTCAGGCATATGATGAGAGAGTTAAAACAGCTCCAGAAACTTTAGCGATCTGTCACATACTGCAAGTGTGAACAGTCAAAATGATCAATGTTTGAACACGCCATGTGATGGTAATTGACACAACAAGGAAAGCTTTTACCCATACTGAATAATTAAGAATAATCAATGTATTGGCAGGATTGATTCACTGCTGATCCACAAACAAGGAGAAAGCCATATTCCTCGAATCATTTATTTACCATGACTAGTTCTGTCATATCAAACTGCAGTGCTTCAATAGCACTTTAAAACGAGCATTAATTTTCATTAAGCATTTAGTGAAAGTTTACAGCACAGTTAGGCTGTTGACATGTGTTACCTCAGAAACAAAGCCAAACGCCTATTTTTCAGACTGGAGTCACAAATCCCATCTTCCAGCTGGAACAATGGAAGTAGGTATAGAAGCAACATGCCAAAGAGCAGCAATAGGAGAGACTCGTGTGACCAGGCAGCCTGTATGCCTGTCTCTAAAGTTGGGCTTTCTTGGTGTATTACAAGTTCAGAGAAGATGAATCGCACATTTCACTAAATCACATGTTAAAATATATGGTTGCCCATATATAATATAGCTACTTGACAGAATATATTAATTATAAAGCACAAGCCTGTCTATGTCTTTCTTACTTTCAGATGTTCTGTTTTTCCACCTTGCTGACCATTTTGACATTTCTCTCAGGTTTCTCCAGATTAAACATCACATATAATCTCGCAGGCAGTGTTTGGTGTCATCTGGGTAAACTACCTTTTTGTATGTTTTTCATGATTAAACAATTTCTAGTAAAAGTAGTCCCTTTCCCCTCTTCCTTTTCACTGATGTATTTGGCATAATCCATTTCCTAATCACTGTTGTCATTTATCTCTTCGTTTTACCTTGTCACCTACTTAATTCCACTAGAGGCATTTCTAACATCTCTGTCTAATAATCTCCACTAACAATGCAGAACACTATTAGCATAATAAGCATTTCCCATCTGCACAAATGAGACTCCTTCTCATCAGTCTGAAAACTAACTACTGTACATAAAAAATAGCCGGGAATCATTAGAATTAAAGAGAGAACACATTCTCCTGCTAACAAGCTTCTTCTCTTTCTGCTCCTGGTGGTACCCACTTCAACTCTCTATTATATAGTAAAGTCTACAAGTCTGGGATAGAGCACAAGGCCCCCAGCAACTGTCCTGTTTAATGTCAGTATGATCCCTAACACTGTTTTGAGCTAGGAAAAACTGTCTATGATGCCCAAAAGCATTTTAGGGGTTTAGCACAAACCATGGGCTCACCTCAGTGAGCAGTGTGAAGATCCACACGGTTCCACAGGTGAGCACAGTCTTCCTGTCTAGACCATCGTCATGGTTTGGGAATGGTAGTCCCCAGTTTATTGCCACCACTGCTCCCCCTGTCCCCTCCAACTGGGGCAGGCACAAAAGGCAAATACCATGGGTTGAGATAAGAACAGTTTACTTGACAGCAATGAGATAAGAAAACGAACAGTAACAGCAACAATATCAATAATAAAAAGTATAAGAAAATAAATTATTCATATGGACAAACATCTCCTAAAATATTAAATACCGGACGCCTCCCTCCACCACATTTTCTCATCCAGAAGGAGGCCTTTCTACCCAGAAGAGAGTCCCTGCCTCCACCCCCGGCAATGGTATAGAATAGCCTTTGGGTCCTGGCCATGCCCCCTCCCAGTTGCTGTAAAAAATTAACCCTGTCCTGGCTGGAACCAGAACAATATATATCTCTACTCCAACCCCCTGTATATGACTCAAACCTTAAGGAGCTGAAGGGAGACTCACCAAGGAACACAGCTGGACTGTGGACCTAGCCTCCCCTCTGCCTGGATGCCTGCAAAGATGCACAATGTTTGCATAAAATGAGGTGGCACATTTATGTTCTTACTATCTTTGGAAGCATTTCCATCCAAAGCAGAGGCATAGGTGCTGTCAGACCGTTATATCTGTGTCCTATAAGGCAAATTAATTACTTTCTCAAAGCAACAGAGTCGGGTGGCACCCAACAGACATCACTGGTCACATCTTGTCCCACATTTACCCGGACCTTTAGCGGGGCAAAATCCTTGATCTCCATGGAAATCTCAGGAAAGAAATTATTTTAAAAGCGCTTTTTCTATACTGATAAACTAAATCTGGATAATGTAGACAAACCCTGACGTGTTCTTTTCTTCTATTTTTGTCTACTCTCTGGCAAAGACCCGGCACAGCTGAGGACAGAGTCTATGCAAGGGTCTATTTATTGGCAGTCAGGGTGAGGCCACCCTGCCATGGGACAGACACTTCAGCCATAAGGTTTCCCTGCCAGTCAACAACAAAAATAAAGAGGCCTTGGCCTTTTTTATTTGCTGGTATTAATGTAGGTAAAAGTCTGCAAGGGTCTGAGCACATCTGAATTTGTGGCCGAGGCATATTCCTGGTGCTTCTGGTGCCCAGGGTGCAGGTAAGAGAGACGAACTTTGGTCTGCCAGGCCTTTGGCCTGCTCTTCCCCCAGAACACGATGTCATTCAGTTCTGGAGACACTGGAATTCATCTCATGAGAAGTGTCACTACATAATAGTTGCAGATTATTAAGGCACTAGAAATTCTGATTGTTGATAAACTGGAGCTTTGTGTCACATGCCACATATTTTCAGACCAAAAGAACAAATTTTTACTAGAGAGACTCTTGAAACAGTAAGTGGAAAACACAAGGATTTAAATCAGGATGTGGATAATGCTAAGCAGCTTTCATCTACTTTAATTCAAGATAATGTTTTTCTTAATCATAAAATTAAATTTATAGAAATCAATTTTAAAGTGTGATTTTTTTTAACAATTAGAGAAAAATAATTTTATTTTATATATTGAGAACATTTCCAGGCTATAAAACCTAAAAGTAAGTTTCATCATTACTATGTTCTGACACACATCTCAGGCTGGAAATACCCGATTAATCTTGTTCCTAACAAGAAAAGCCCAAACCCATTAATTAACAAGAATCCATGTACTAGTTATTAGTATCAATAACTACCAGTTCATAGGGTTTTTTTCATCAGATTGAAATATAAAGACAAAACCTGTGATTTTTCCACATTCATTTATCTTCAACATATGCCAGAAAATATTATTTCCTTAAAATATAAAATAAAGATTACCAGACAGGTTGTTGAAATTGTACTTCAAATCCCATGTCCTCATCAGTTTTCTTAAAGTGCTTCTTAATTTAAATATACCTGATTTCTAAGATACTGATGAAAATGTTTTGGTTTCTACAGGAACAGTATGTAGACATATTTTCAGCTTTCAGACACATTGTTCTTATAGTGTGTCTGCTGTGTTGCACTCGTACACAAACACACTGAGAATATATCTGTTAGTCTTATATATGACACTAGTGAGAATACCTGCTATGATAAATAAGTGTATTGTGTGTCTGTGTTTATGCATGTTTGTGTTGAATTCAGACATTATTTTCTTTTCCCTTCTTTTGCTTTTCAAGTGATCAGTTATTTGGATGCTGGGTTAAAGACCCACTTGACTGGTTTCGAGAGACAACTGCTTGGGCAAATGAAGTCAACAAGGTATTTTCAAATACTTAAAAGCATTTATAAAAAAAAAATTCAAAATGGTTTTGTCAGTGTCACCCTGATAGAGGTATATGATGAAATTATAAAAATATTCTAAGACTCAGTGGTATAATTTTTCTAAAGATATTCCTGTTAAATAGCTACCAATACCGAACATTGTTCCCACTTTTTTCCCCTTTCATTTTCTTACATACATGTATCTGTATCTTACAGCTATACACAATATATGCATATATGTATGCATGTATAATTTCAGTTCCTCTATTACCACATCATATGACATAGATTTAACTTTTCATGGGGTTTTACTTTGGAAAATCACTAATCCCAGGATTCTGAATAGCTGGATACATACAACAAATAGATGTCTAAGGACTTCTAAAAAATCTATGAACTAGGTGATGTGACAAATTGTCTGGATAAATACAGCATGTTGTATAGTGTTATATATCCAACATTATCTTCTTTTGCTAATGTTTGTTTACGTATCAGGGATTTATTTCTTTTTAGGTACATGTGCCTTAAAGGGGAGAATATTTTTATGGCTTTGCACAGTAGACCTCCACCCCCTCATTTACTATTGCTGAGATGGAATGTGGAGATACTGACTTCAGTGATACTTGGATCAGGCTCTCAGACTGTAATTGGACACACTGAAATCTCTGCTAAAAAAGTTCCTTAAGGCTAATGATGCACTTCAGGGGACACAACCTAAATATGGCTTATAGGGCTTTTAGGAAGGCAGAAGTTTGGATAAGAGAGCTTCTAAGACACATGCCTTTTTTGTTGCTGAACAATGTGAACATTTAATTTTTCCTACACATCTCCTCCTCTTTTACTGCCTGTCAGATAAAAAAAGGCTCACAGATGGTTTTGTGGGGGAGATAAAAGACCCTCTTTTAACCTCTACCCCACCCCCCAAATAACTGCATATCCAATGTGAATTTATCAGAAGCCTTATGTGAGTTTCAAAACTTTTGCCAAGTCCACATTTTCTGTTTTACCAAAAATCTAATTTCAGATTTCATTCTTTTAATTAACAGATCACAGATACTACTTTAATTAATTATGCTCCAAAAAAAATTAAATCAGCTAGATGTGGGTGTTTGCTTTTCTGCTGAGCTCAGTTGGAATAACACTATCAGCACAAATGTTCACTGACAGAGAGGACCTGTCCACTCTTATGATGAATGGGATCATTCTTAGAGCATTGTGTTGAGTTTAGTTGACCAGATCTCTTCTAGGCTTACACAAGGGCAAGAAAATTTCCCTGAGGAATTCCACAGCTATATGCCTAATCCAGTTCTACTAAATTCAAACAATATTAAATTCTAAATTCTACCATTTGTTTCAATCGAAAGTTGAAACTGATTCCAGGTTGCCCCACAAGCACATTTCCCATCTAATGTGTCTACATTTTCCTTCAAGCAAAGAGTACATATCAAAAAAAAAGTACGATGTCAAATTCTGAAGCTGTTTGCCCAAATTTCAGCAATGTACAGTGCTACAGTGTTGGACTACATAAGGTACACCAAAGTTGTTTTACCCTCAGGATTTTCATCTGTGCATTTTTCTTGTATTACCACAGAACCAGGCTGATGTGTTTAATTAAATACATGGTCAAAAAGTGCCTTTTTTAATGACCTGATGAAAACACTAACACTTACCCTTGTTCTGTGCTCATTTATCTCAGTCCCAACTGTGTGTCTTAGAGTAAGGCTCAAAAATCAGAGACAAAGGGTGTCTCAAACTAAGGAAGGATGTCAAGAGTTGAAATAATTCTTGGCCCACAGTAAATTAATAGAATACCATGAAAGAACTTCAATTCATACAGATGTTCTGGAGTTGAGAACAATAAAACTGTAGCATAATAAAGGCAATTTAGGTTGTAAGGGTCCTCCTGAGGTCATTTAGTCTAACCTGTGGCTCACAACAGGGCCAGCCAGACCAAACTGACCAGGGTCTTGTCTAGTCTAGTTTTGAAACTCCAAGAAAAACCATCTGAAAGCCTTCCCATGGAAAGGGGGCTTTCTAGCACCATATGGCTATTCACAGAACTACAGTGGAAGAATCTAGGACACTGATTAATATCCTTGACACCTTCTCATGTGGTCCATTGCGGTCTTTTATGTCATTTTATATTCAACCTCGAGGTTACCAGTTCTGTAGCATGCTGAGTGCACCAAAGAGGTGCTTACGAAGTCATTTGGACTATACATGTAATAAGCTGCACTTATGACAACTGGACCTGATGACTTAGATGGTCTCCTGCAGGTGTGTCTTCCTAGCTGAATCTGCAGATATTAACTGCACAACTAAACCACGGCTTCCATGAATGACAGCTCGATTTTCATAATCTAGAACAGTATATTTTTGCATGTGAAATTACCTGCTTGTGACAGCATAGGCATGTTTTGCATACATATCTTATGAGAGTTCCCTTTGAAAGATGGTCTTTGGATAACCTTTAGAGTCCTCCTGGAAATTCATATAAATGAATTCTGTTCCAAGGGTAAATATATGCAAATGAAACAAAGAGGTCCCACCCTTCCTACAAAATTTCAGCTTCACACACATCAATCCAAAAATGCATTTTGTCTATCTGCTTATTGGAGAACCCACACCAAAAAAAAAGAAAGCAATGGTACACACCTCCTGTTCCTGTCAGCCCATTCTCTGTGTAGGCATGCAAGAGACAGTCCCGCACCAGCTATTAGGAGTTAGAGGATTAGGCCACACTTAATTTGCAGATTTGTTTTCATCCACAGTTCCATTCTCTATTATAAATTATTTAGACGGCCAAGGAATTGAGAAACAATTCCTTGTAAAAGAAGAATGTGCAAGAAATCAGGAAGATAAATTAAAGGGGTGTTACAGGGTGAGCACAGTGTTTACCAAGGCCTGGGCTGCTTAACCTGGTCTCCAGGCCCTCATTTCAACAGGGCTTTTCAAGCACAGCTGAAAGTTTTGATTTAGTAGATAGTAAATAGGAATGTATGGGAGACACTACCAAGTGATAGAAGAACTCAGTAGGAAGAGGAAAGCAGTAAAAGAAAATATATTCTTATGTTACTCTGCCACACACCAAGCTACTTCATAGTTTCTGAATTTGGTATAAAATATTAAACTAGGTTTTCAAATAAATATTTCAGAATCTACCTGCCAAGCAAATAAGGGAAATATGGCATGGCCAGGAATGTCCATAAAGACTATTGCATTGCAGCCATTTTCTGTCTGAGAAGAGGCATAGCCCTGCAGCAATACACAAAAATGCTGCGTTTGATTCTTTCATGAACAAGTAGGTGGCCAGAAACAAGTCACCCAGGCCCTCCACTCCCCAGTTCTGCACCTGCAAGATAATAATACCTCACTGAGAGCTGTAAGGAAAAAAAAGAAAGGTTGATTACAATGGAAGTTCTCTTTTACTTTTTCTGCAGGGAAAAAAGCAAGGTATGGTAGACAAATGTCCTTGACACCAAGTAAAAGTTGAAAGAACAGGAAAACCCTTTTTCATGAAACACTAAAACTGTGAATAACATTTCTCCCCATCTTTTACCATCATACTGAACGTACCTTTCATACTCTTAACAACTTTGTGGTGACAGGCAAGCCTTACCTTTGTCTGTCCAGGGAGTGAATTCTCAGCACCATTTCCTCAGCGACCTCCACAGCAGGCCCTGTTATTTGTCACCCCTTTCAGTAGAAGAGAAAGAGAAAATGAAGTGCAAGGGTAAGATTTCAATAAACCTTTGCTTTGATGTCCAAAGAAATTCCCTAGCATGTCTCAGCTGCAGGAAAGAGCTTTCTACAATCTGGGGTACAGGAAAGGAAGGAAAAAGGAGGTACTCTCTTTGCACATATAGCAACCTGCATTTGCACAAGGAGATGAAATGTGAGTAGTGCCACTGACTCTGTGACACAGTGCAGATGACTGAGTTTTCCAGAAACCTCCTACCCTTTTTCCATGGTGTAGGATCCAACATTATTATGCTGACTGAACTGTTTATGAGCATCCTTCTAATGGTTGTACTCCAGAAGTTTTGACTACCTCCTTCATGGCCCAATCCAACACCCACTAAAGTAAATAAAATAAATCTCTTTAGACAGGAATGCTAACAGCACTGGAGGTACCAAGAATACAGAGTGAAGCTGGCTCCCACCTCTCCATAGCACTTCCATTTCAACACTGTGCTAATCTGAGCATGCTTTGCCATGTCTATAATTCCAGGTAATAAGGGTGGTTCCATTCCTATAATTCAAGTTCTGATCATGATATACCTTCTCAGGAAAAATGAGATCAACCTTAAGTTCATATTCAACATAGGAAATGTTTCATACAGCACAGTCATGCTCTTCCACAACTCCTTTCACTAAAGTTTTAACTTCAGATGAATGTGTGAGTACAACAAAGCAACAGGGATATCCTGCAGTAATATTTTGATTCTGAAGATTTATAAGCAAAGCTGTGGGGGAAAACTGTAATTTGGAAGGAAAGTGCTGCTTAATAGGAAAATATAGCAACAGAGTCAGGTTCTATATTGCTGCAACAGTTTTCCTAACTATATGAATGTTCAGAAAGATATTTAGCTTTCTCTCCTTGTTATTACAGGTTAGGCTAGTCTTTTGATTGATAATCTCCAAGACATCTGTTCCTTCTTCCTTTCTGATCCCTAGTATTATTAAAGTAAGAAATTAAGGTGAATTATGAAAATATCTAGAGACATAAAGTTGATCAGTATTCTTTAATGAGGGCTGAAATATTTTTCTTCAGCTGTTTCAAAAATTAACAAGAAGCATCTAAAACAAGGTATTTTATCTCTATTTTTAAAAAGTAAGAAAACGAAGGGATGTAAAAAGACCTTATTTACTCCATGGTCTTTCCTCAAGGATTTTTGGGAGATTATTACTCTACGAATAGAAATGCCAGTATACTTTTCAGAAATTTTTTTTTCAGACAGAGAGTTGCAGTACCTTTTATTGATACATCTGTTGTCTTAAACTATTATCTGCTATTTAAAATATCCAGAATTTATTCTGTAACACCATGATATTTTTATCATGTAATTATGTAGTGTGGATTGTCTTATTCTGAACCCCCAGTAAAATGGAGACATGAGGTGCTAATCCAGTGAAGGACAATGAACTGATGAAGGGACTGGACCATCTGACTGAGTTTGTTCAGCCTGGAGAAGAAAACCCTCATGGGAGTCTTATCAATATATATTAATACTTTATGTGTGGGGATTAAAGAAGAAAGAGACAAAGAATTCTCATTGGTAGACAGTGAAAAGTCAAAAGGGAATCAGCACAAACTCAAAGGCAAGAAATTCCATTTGAACTTAAGAAAAATAAAATTCTCTATCTACAGTGATGCTTTCCAAACACTGGAACAGGTTGACTAGTGGGACTGTGCTGTCTCCATCCTCGGAGATGCTCAAAACTCAGCTGAGCACAGCCCAAAGCAACCTGCCCTAGCTGACCTTAGACTGAGCAGAGGCATTATACTCAACATTCTTCAGAGAGCACTTCCAAACTCCTGTGATTCTGTGAAAATCTGGAGTCCGTAGATTGAAGGGTCCAAAGATATTTCTACTTGTATTAGATAAGAATTTTTAGTTCTTCTTTCTTGTCCTCTTTCAAATTGCCTAGTATCATGAACCTTGCAGGAATATAATGTCCTTGAAACCTCTGTTTCTCAGTCAAATATGATTTAAAAGTTGTAATAAATTCAAATGTTAATGTATGTTGCACAGTCAAAACACTTTAATAAGCGGAGGATAATGAACCAAAGGTGCTCTGAATGCCATCTCCTTAAATCTACACTCCAGAGCAATGGAGCGTATGAGATTTTCCCAGAAAGTACTACAAAGGTAAAAAAACCCTCTTGCTTACTAATTCAAGCTGACACAACAAAAAACAGTTCTCTCTGTAATCTGCAGCAGCAATTGTGTAAGACAAGCAACATTAAACATGCTTTAGCTGTAAGTAGTTGTGTTTCATAGCACTACAGATAACTTGAGGAAATGCTCCACATTGATTTAACCACGCTAATAAAGAATCTGGGCAATGTTGACGTAAATATAAACCTTGTTCCACGCTAAGGTTTACTTACAGTTATTGAAGATAGAGCTTTCCCTGATTACTGATTTTTAGGAAAAGCAAAAATATCTGTGTCAATGACTAATATTCATTCCTCTTCTGCTCAGTAAGAATACAAATTAGCTGACCTACAAGGCAGGAAAGATATGCATGCTTATCCAGACTTCTGCCTGTAAAGGTATTAGATGAAAGATGTCCCATATTAAAAAATCACATGCTGCAGATCTTCCAACTTATGCTATTTGTTAGTCAGCAATTAATACTGGGATCATCTGCTTCCTGACAGTCTCTGGCAGTTTATTAGGAATTTTTGGTATTAACATATATTTTAAAGGTTGAGACGTCATGTGATAGGTGCATATTTGATAGATGTGTGGATATATGTTTAGAAAAAGGAGTGAAAAATCATAACAAAGTGAGAATGTACAAAAAATCCAGAACAAAGAAAATGGCATATTTTTCTGTGTTCTATATTTTTTGCATCTTTGTTCATTCCTACTTGTTTTTGATTTACCTTATTCATGATTTGAGATCATATCACTAGCTGTGTGCTTATAAAGACTTAGAAAATATGAAGATTTTGACTCCAGAGAGACAAATCACAGGCAGTTATTCAGAGGGAATTATTATATAGGTATAAAGATATGTCTAAAACATAAACAGCCCGTACAAATAGATGTCATATTTAATTAAAGAAGCATTTCTAGTCTTAAATATCTTACATAATTGATGTAGGTTACTCGATTATTCCACTTATATTGCATTTTTATCTGTTTCTTTAAACCTGGACAACAATTGTGTGCCATCGATGATAATTAATTTAAAAAAATTATCTAGTGAAAGGAAAACTGTTTTTTCTCTTTAAGTTCATATGCTTTCTTGTGATAAGGCTTTGGTAGGGAAAAAATCAGACCAAGTACAAAGAAACAAGACAGCAAACTAGCCTAAGATTTCTCCTCATGTCTGTGTGATTGAGGGAACTTACAAGGCAGGTAAGACTCTGCTTCAGTTTTATAGCTATGGGATTTGAAATTTGCAAGGCTGCTTAACAGAGAAAGCTAAAAGCACCCCTGTAAGGATTTAAATGGAAGTCTCATCTGTTCTACAGAAATGCACCTTTCTTACTACTGTGATTTTGATCACCTGCTGTTCTCCAATTAAACTATGAACAAGTAAAAAAAGGAATACAATATATTTGCATGTGAAATGCAGCATAGTAGCAATCAGAGGTTTTTTAAGAGAAGATCAATTTGGGAAGAACAATGTGTGTCTATAATGTGCAAAGATTTCTTTATTCTTCTGAATTGAGAAAACAAGATGCTGGGAGCCTTATTTGCTTAATGAAAGAATTTTAGGATGCTTTGCCACCCATCTGGGACTCTGAGTGGCAGAGCAAGTGGAAGGTAGAGAAATATGGCACGTATTAGAAGCAGCGTAAAGAATTATTGATGAAAAGGGAAAAGGACTAGTTCAGAAGTTAGAAAATGCAGGTTATGTTCTTGGCTTTATTGTCTATTTAGTGTGGAATAAGAAATGGTATTTTGTGTCTGTGTCTCAGCTCTACCTGTATAATAAGGGGTTTCTTTGTTTTGCAAGCTACCTTGTTCTAAATGTGCAAGAAGGTCAGAGTTACTGATCTATTTCAGTGTTTTTTAGAGAAGTTCCACTGTTCTCAATACACACCTGCTTTGTTTCACAAGTTTAACATTTTACATCCACAGAACTCAGAAAGATAGAAAAGGGACATGGAAATAATATACTTGTTGTTACAGGAGATGGGACTAAGCTGCAAGGAAGTGAGGTAACTGCCAGCACCATCTCACATAGCAGCAGGATGGTCAAAGACGGCAGCTGGATCTGCTGGTATCCAGTAAAGACCCCACTACATTAGATCATATCTCTGTCATGTAATAATAATATTGCTCTAATACAAGTTACTGCCCAAAGAAGGGTTCCATCTCATATTGGGCCTGTTTTCTTTTGGATAACATGATTTTCTGGGCTTTCAATGCCGCAGTTCCCAAGAAGCAAACTTTCAAAAAGCAGGGATATTTGCAAAAGGAGTTTATAGAAGCACAGGAAATAAACATATCATTCAAGGTTCCCCAAAACTGTGAGATGAAAGGAAGATGTCAGGCCACTGTTTGGCTTGAGGCAGGGAAGGGGATGCAGGAAAGAGGGCAAAAAAGAAGAGGGGAATAAGAGAATAGGAAGGGTAGCAGGGCAAGAGGGGGAGAAAAAATAGGGGAAAAAAAGAAATGGCTGCCAAACTGCTGACCAGATTCCAGAATGCATCTTTAAACATCCAAGAACTAATGAACAAATCTATCTTTTTAAGTAATCTAGTGATTTACATCCTTGCTAAAGTCAGTGATAATTTTACCATTGATTTCAAAAGAGTTTTATCAGTTTTTGGAGAGTGTAGTAATGTCATTTTATTTCTACTCCCAGGGACAACATTTTCTTCTGAATATTTTAAGTTACATCAAGTTAAAGGTCCTCCAATGATCTATGACCCATCAACAAATTACAGATTTTTCATAAGTCAAACATTTCAATCATAGAATCATAGAACAGTCGGAGTTGGAAGGGACCTTGAAGATCATCTCATTCTAATCCTCCTGCCATGGACAGGGACATCTTCCACTAGACCAGGTTGCTCAGAGTCCCATCCAACATGGCCTTGAAAACCTCCAGGGATGGGGCATCCATGGCTTTCCTGAGCAACCTGTTCCTGTGCCTCATCACCCTCACACTAAAGAATTTCTTCCAAGTATCTAATCGAAATCTACTCTTTTTGAAGCTATTTCCCCTTGTCCTGTCACCAGATGCTCTTGTAAATATTCTTGACCCATCTTTCCTGTAAGTTCCCATTAGGTACTGGAAGGCTGCAAGTAGGTCACCCCAAAGCCTTCTCTTTTCCAGGCTGAACAAACCCAGTTCTCTCAGCCTTTCCCCATAGCAGAGGTGCTCCATCCCTAAGATCAAATCAGTGACCTCCTCTGGACTTGCTCCAACAGGTCCATGTCCTCTCTGTGCTGGGCACCCCAGAGCTGGGTGTAGCACTGCAGGTGGGGTCTCACCAGAGCAGAGCAGAGGGGCAGAATCCCCTCCCTCACCTGCTGCCCACGCTGCCTTTGATGCAGCCCAGGGCATGTTTGGCTCTCTGGGCTGCAAGGGAACATGGCCAGGTCATGCCCAGCCTCTCACCCACCAGCACCCCCAAATCCTTCTCAGCAGGGCTGCTCTGGATCTGTCCATCCCCCAGCCTGGATTGATGCCCGGGGTTGCCCTGACCCAAATGCAGTACTTTTCCCATGGCCCCAATTCTTGAGCTTGTCCAGGTCCCTTGGATGTCATCCCATCCTTCCACTGTGTCAACTGCACCACTCAGCTTGGTGCCATCTGTAAACTTGCTAAGGGTGCACACAATCCCTCTCTCTATGTCATTAATGAAGATACTAAGTAACACTTGTTATTCAGTGGTATTTCAGTGATACATGCCTGAGAAATATGATTCTGAAAGTAAAATTGCCATTTTTTTACAGGAAAATTCAATTTTTACTTCCAAATTGCTTTTTAAAAGTCATTTGGTCAACCATGAATTCAGCATTTCATTTCCAGAGAATTTTCAGAGATTTATTGTCTTCTTTTTCTTCATTTTCAGAAGAGAAAAAAATATTACAGAACCAAAGAGTTTTGTAGCCTTACATAAGAAAGATACATTTTGGCCAGTCCAAACCACACCACCTTCCGCTTCTGTTGACACAGTACCTATGCAGGATTTTTTCTTGATTCTTATTTACTACCTTCATAATATTGCTGGATTCTCAGGGCAGCAAAGATAGTGACATTTTACAGTGAAACACAGTTTAAGTTGCATACCATAGATGAAAAACTGACACCCACCATAAAATACTACAAGCTATCCCTCTCTGAATCTGTATTTCTGGTTTTGTTCTGTTGAAAAGCACATGGTGTCTGCAGCACTACCTGGAAAACTGCATTTATTTTTCTCAGGTAAAGCTGGTTGTATTTCAAGGTCCTAAACCTAGTTAAATATTTTTCCACACATTATTATATTTGGAACAATTCAATCCTCAGTTAGTTAATAGGATCATATTGAACACAGACTTAAAATAAAATGGGTTTATTTTGTTACATTTAGAGGCAGAGAGGTGTTTCTTCTATTTCAAGGTTAAAATTAACTGTTTGAGGAAAAGACTTATGTCTTCCTTCAAAGACAAAAAAAAAGTAGTTCATAGAACATACCTATGGGAAATATTCAGGTCTGTTACCATTGCTACTCTGTAAATACACAGAGAATATAGATGAGAGAGCGAGTAGTGAGTGAAGATACTTCCAGGAATTATAGATATCCTTTCAAAGATTTAAGAAAATTAAGTTAATAAATAAGTAGCAAACAGCACACTAAATATTAACCTAAATACTAACTTCCTGTATGAGTTGTTATGGCACATACAAAATTTTCTGTTGCCATTGCAGAGTCCAGCTACTACACTCCTTATCCTGCAGTCTGTCTTAAAATAAGATTATTAATTTTGGGGTCTTTTGTCCTTGGCATCAGTCTGTGTGCCATTGACCTCGTTCCTGCAGTGCCAAAAGAGGTCTCCTAGCAGCAGGCTAAGGGCCACTTTGTGTAGGAAGTATTTTCATCTCTCCTCTGCATTGTTCTCATTCCTCATCCACAGTCCCAGAGATGTGGAGTATCAAGCCCTTTCAGCCTGAGCTGTGGGGTTAAATTCCTAGAGGCTAAAACAGTCTTAGACCTGTGCTCTCCCACCTATGCCTATGGTAAAAATGGGGCAGTACCACAACACATTGCTGAGTGAAGTGGTTTTTGTAATGCAGGGGAATGCTGCCCCAAGCCCTTCTTTCTCTACATCCTTTGGAAGTTTTGTTAACTTTAAATAAGCTTTCCCTAGCAGAGAAACTGTTTTGCTTTTCAAAAGCAAATGGAGAGAGTACAGTTGTAATTACAGGACTGTTTGGATGGTATGCATTTCAGTCTTCCTTAAAAATAAATAGAGACACAACAGCATAACGGCTGATCTGTTAAAAAAGTTCTTTGGCCAGTGGAGTTTTTGAGAAGTTCATCTGTAGATGTCCATATCAAGAAAACTCCAAACAGCACCTGTTTTCTCTTTGCTCTTCATTCAGAGATCCATCCACTCTCTGTAAGATACTTCTTTCCATACACACAAGCATTCAGTATAATAAATGCTTTTACTAAAATGAATGAACCATGTTCTGCCTGACACCTGTACATTGACAAGACTTTTGGTTTTTTTAACTTTTTCTTTAAATGTGGGGGGCAGAGGAGGGTATCTTGAGGGTATTTTCCAGGTATCTTTTGGACTAAAGTAAAATTTCTTATTGAAAATTTGAAGAAGGAAGAATAATTTTAGGTCTCAATCTGTTAATTGCTGTCCATGTTTTTTCTAGCCATGACACCATCATTGCTCACTGCTTCAACACAAATACACTGCACAAAGTAATACCAAATGCAAAGATACAGTAATGTAAGACCATATGAGTGGCTATTTCAGTTCAGACTGCTAGCCCATCCGGCATACTATTGTCACCATCAGCAGCCAACAGAGCCTGAGAAAGAACTGAAGAGGGTAAATGTGGGCACATATATTTTCAGCTTAATTTTACACCTTGCAGTAGCAAGACTTTCAAAGACTGAAGGTAGGAGTTGCTGTCTTTGTGTTTAACTGTTCTGATGAGCATTTCTCCCATTAATTTGTCTAATCATTTGAACCCAAGCACTTCACTTCCATTTATTATATATTAAAAAGGTGTTAAGACAAACAGAGTAACTTTTTAGTTAGTCTAGGAATTTCTTTGTTGCCAAATTTTAAGCATTTGCACACTGAAAGAAGACAACCTGCCAGAATTCAGTTCCCTGCTTTGGATCACATGCCTGCATTGTGGCTCAACTCCTGTTTCTGCACCATTCCTTATGACAGCACTGTTTTGTAGGCAGTCTTAAAGAAGCAGGTCTCCCAAATTCCATTAGAGCTCCCTCCTCCCCACCCCCTGACTTTACCACACCTACCACACCTAGCTTTACTTTACCACCACCTTTACCACACCTAGCTTCTTGTAATGTCATGCTGGATTAGATCCCTGTGAAATATCATTACCTAGGTTTGGATCGAGGTTTTTCAGCACCAAAACACGTATTGCTTTTGCCATTGGATGAAATACAGCAGTAAGAAATCAAGGCAGCAGAAACAATATGGATACACACAGGCATGTGTCTGCATTCCCCTAGGAGAGCATCAATAGATGGGCTCAGCACTTGGATGTGCCAGACTGGAAAAATTAACTACAGGTCACCTAAGCAATATTTATATTGACTGTCATGATTAGAGTTTGCCTTTGTCAGAAAAATTCGCTTTCCTCTGAGCATCACAAACAAGCAAACATGCTGCATTTTCCTGATTTTCTTTTCCTTGAAAGCCAAAACTTTCAAATCCTGAAATATTTTGATTATAAAGGAAGGTCCCAAATCAGTATTAACACTTATAAAATGTTTGCCTCCTTTATCTCACTGAATAAGCTTTATTTGTATTTTTGGGTCTCATTTTTTTGTCACTTTAATGACTTTCTGCATACTACTGAGATAATACCCTGTCAGACTTTTCAGGAAATTATGGAACTGAAGACCTCTCACAGGCAGCCACTTGCAATTATTCAGGGGTGGGGAGGATGGCATAAGGACACGGAACACAGGAGAAAATTGTGATTCACAAAATACATTACAAAGAAAAAAACATCTTAAATTTTTATTGAAAATTTGGTATTGGGTATTTTTTAGAACATCTTATAATTTTACACCACTTGGCCCTATGAGCAATGACCCCAACAGTACTATTGGCTGTTGTCACGGCATAATACAGTACTGTTAAGGAAGATAATGGACACAGGATAATTACCAACACAGTTACACTCACAGCAAGGCCAATGTTTTCCCCCTTCTTTAAAAAGCATCTCCTCATCCTCCTTTCAAACAGTATGACTCTTTAATGTAGGCTTTTAGACATGAGGGGCCACACATAAAGGATTCATCAGGAAGCTTGCCAAAGTATTGTAATGGGAGGTAAAAGCTTAATTGCCTCACAGGTGAATGCCTCCAGTATGGATCTAAGCTGCAATGTCTTTAAAAGAACTCAATCAGTTGTTTTAATGCCATTATGGTTCAAATTTTAAGTGCAGACACTTAAGGAAAATAATTCCCCAGTTCAGGTCTATCTAGTAGCTCTTTATATTTGAATGACTGACACCTGTTAACATAATTAGGTAATTAGTTTACTTTGAATTATTAAGGGAAAGATCTGAAATGATAAAAGCTGTAACAGAGCTGGAGGGCTTTATTATTTTTTCTCTTTCTTTTCTGGTTTAGCTGAAAACATAAAGAGCAAATACACAGAAACATATGGTTCTAACCTTCTCGAAGATAGGCCTGTGGGGGATTCTTCCAGGTTTGTGAAGTCAGCTCCAGGGTGATGTTATCCATTTTCAAACATTTTCTTTCCCTGTTTAGCATTTTGAGTTTTCACAGACTTCTTACTCTCCCTGGTTTTGATAAGGATCAGTCATTGATTTATTGAACTATTTTAAGAAAAGATCATTCTACTGGTATTTTCACTTTTACCAAAACTGGGACAATACTGCAGTTCTCAAAAGGAGAAGACCTATTCTCATGAGATTTCTGAGCTGATTTTCATAACAAAGAAGTTACTGAAAAACTTTTTTTGTGTTGCCTGAACCAAACCTTTTGAGATTCATCCCCTAGTAAAAGTATTTTGCTTTTAACGATTTCCCACTGATATGTATAGTGAAGACAGTCTCTGTGCATTAACAGCAGCTTGCAATACAATGGGTTTTGAGAGCCAGTAGCTTCCCAAGCTTTGAAGCACCTGGCATAATAATGGATGTGCTGATGGATGACCTGATGTGTTACACAGACAGAATATAGCCTATCAGTATTATACTGATGGATTCTTTCTAGTACCTAAAGGAGAAGATTTTGAAAGGAAGACCTATTTCAACTTCAAGGGGAAAACAATAGGGATGCAGGGCTGTGGGAGAATGATGTATTGCTATTCTATACTTTCTGCTTCTAGGTACAGCTGTCAGAGCTTGAATGTTTCCTCTTCTCAAGTAAGCATTTTCAAAGGTTAATGAGATGGAAGACAAGAGGACATGAGCTAACAATGTGCACTTCCAGACCAAAAAGCCAAACACATCCTGGGCTGCATCAAAGGTCAGGCAAAGCGGATGTGTCCCTCTACTCTGTTCTCCTGTGACCACACCTGGAGTAGTGAATGTAGATCTGGGGACCCCAGCACAGAGAGGACATGGACCTGTTGGAGCGAGTCCAGAGGAGGTCACTGATTTGATCTTAGGGATGGAGCACCTCTGCTATGGGGAAAGGCTGAGAGAACTGGCTGGGTTTGTTCAGCCTGGAAAAGAGAAGGCTTTGCGGTGACCTACTTGCAGTTCCTGAAGGGAACTTACAGGAAAGATGGGTCAAGAATATTTACAAGAGCATCTGGTGACAGGACAAGGGGAAATGGCTTCAAATTGAAAGAGAATAGGTTTAGATTAGATACCTGGAGGAAATTCTTTAGTGTGAGGGTGATGAGGCACAGGAACAGGTTGCCCAGGGAAGCCATGGATGCCCCATCCCTGGAGGTTTTCAAGGCCATGTTGGATGGGACTCTGAGCAACCTGGTCTAGTGGAAGATATCCCTGTCCATGGCAGGAGGGTTGGAATTAGGTGATATTCAAGGTCCCTTTCAACCCAAGCCATTCTATGATCCTTTGATTCTGTGATTCTGAGACTGATATTATGCTAAGTAGTCTTAGAAGCATGATAATATTTTGCAGAAAAATAACAGGTAACAGCTTCTCTGTTGCAACTTATCAATGTTAAATACAGGATGAAACAAACATATGTTATAGAAGATATATCAACATCACTTTCACTTTGGAGATTTAAGAATTCAAACCACAGAATTTCTTGTGAAACATGACCAGCACTAGCATAGCATAAATGAAAGAGCATTGATGTTATTTCAGTTGTGTTTCTCAGTAAGCTACATCTATGACATAAATTGCAAAAACTTCAGATAACATTTCTGAGGACCCTGATACAAATTCCTACTGGGCACCTTGAGAAAAAGCAAGTACACAAACCCTTGCAGGTGGAGGCTGTGATAACCACTAGCTGCAGTCTAGAATCCAGATGTCACAGGGCACTTTTCTCCAGCAGCAGGTTCAGACAAGCTCACTCTGACTACAGCCCAGCTGATTTGAGAATTATGATCTGGTAATTACAAAAAAAAACTTATGCTCACGTGGTAAGCATTGTTAAAGACAAATTATACAAGTCTGGACATTAATTACACCTAGAAATCATAGGCAAGACTGAAAGTGAAGCCAGTGTGTCCGTCGGCCTCCATCAATATAAACACATAAACTTCCCTACATCACTTTCTTTGATGACTTTCTAAATAGAACTGCAAAGTGCCATTATTTCTCTAACTGTAAAAAGGGAAAGAATTGTCTTTCTCTGTCTCACAGACATGCTAAGAACCTCGATCAATTCTAATTCCATATGAGGGGAAATTCAAAAGGTGCAATGTGTTGTTTGTTTCCAGCATGAGACAGCACTGAAATTGCTCCATATGAGCTTTTTCACAAAGTTTACAAGATCATGAAAATTCTGATTCTGCAAATACTGGTGAGGGAGAGAAGGTAAAGACAAGACTAGCTCTTTTGGAAGGGAGGAAGGAAGGTTTGGGAGATCCCTAGCCACAGGAGTTTTCAGAGGATCATGCAATAGGTAGATAATTGCATTCCTGGGAACCACCTCACTCCTGCTTTCTTAAGTATTTCACTGTTCTAATTAGAACTAACCACAGAGCACTGATAACAAAGGGGAGCCCACATGACATATGACAGTTATTTAATTTGTCTTGGAATCAGATAGGCAGGATTATATTTCTGGCTTTAGGTGACTGACACAAGTAAACTCTGATTAGACACAGCTAAGTAAGAAAAAAATCTCTGCAAGGGAAAGGATGCTGCACTGCTATTGTCACAGACACAGGTGATACCAAGTGTATCAAGGTCTTAAAAATTCATTGTCAGTTATATACTCATCCCTCTAATTTGCACTTCAGAGACTTATCAAGGACAAAAGAAGCTCTGAGCATGACTCATTGTATAAACTGCTATATCTTTGTATGGCAAGTCTGAAGGGGAAAGATCTTTTCTGCTTAGGCTCAAAATATTGACCACGTACTCAACCTAGAAAACTAACAAAAATAAGAAAAAAGAGTGATCTGCCTGGATAAAGAACAATATAGAGAGCACTTCATTTGCCAGACTTGTTGTTCTATACAGATTCATGTTGATCATACACAGGCAGCTTTCAGTGCAGTGTTTTCTTACTGCACAGATTACTGGGATTGCAGGCCTGGTAGTCTGGCTGCCCCTCTGCCCTTTTACGTGAGAGAGAGACTCTCTGGTACTGTGCAAGTGAAGGTCAGTGGAAAGTAAAGAAGCATATGCAATGTTAAAGGCTGGTGTACTAAGAAGGGTACAGGCTTGCTCTCTTTTACACCAGATGCATAACAGTCAGAGAACTGAAAATGCAGCCAGAGGCTGACATGACAGAAGGACAACATGAACTGGACATACCAGCTGTAACTTTGGAGGTAAGAGGTAGCACACAGACATTATGCTGGCTCTAGAATTTCTCACAAGGGGTGCTCCATTAGATAGTATACTGACTTGAAACTCAGATTGCATTGCCAGTGTTAGATACTACACTGACAGCTGGTGAGGAGTCTGAAACCTTTGTTGAGGGAGAAAGAAGCTGTGGAAAAGATTTACCACATAAAATGGGATGTTTTTTCACAGCAAGTTTGAGGTCTGTATCAATAACTTGCACCATCGTATTTCATATGGAGAATGTGAGAGCATGGAACACAGTCTTGTTCAAGATGTGTTTATCAGTCGTGGTTCACTGCAGCATGTGATTCAGCATAAGGCTTTGTCTTTCATGCTTTCAGTGCACACGCTCTCCCATAGCTTCACTGAAAAGGAGAATTTTGACAGTGAGTTACCATCCAAAATGAGTGAGCAAATCAAAATCTAGCTTTTAATCGTCTAAATCCATAGATTTTGTGTTCTTTAGCCAATCATAAGATTTCTAAACTGGTTTCCTGCCCCATATGTTCTCAGTGAAAATTTTTCCCGGGTTTTTTTTTTTTCTCTTTTATTTGGTAGTTTCTAAAACTGCAGCTGTCAAACCAGTTCATCAGACCTAGGCATGAAACAATGTAAAACAAGCTTCACAGCCCAGAGAGCTTGGTGATAAAGAGTGCTTTGGTGAAAGACTTCCTCGTTTTCACAGCCTTCATAGCCAGAAAGACTTTTGACCTCCAAAGCACTCTTAAAAGGAACATTCACCCAGTGAATGAATGCTGGGGAAAGTTGCTCTTAGCCACTCAGCAAGTGATCCATCACCTGGGACCATGTCTCTCACACTTGCCTGGAATTCACTGCGGAGTTCCAGGAGGACATTTCAGTAGAAACCTTATGCCACCACTGATCAGAATTAATCATGTCATTAACAAACATCTGGATTTTAGGGGATGTTTTTCTTTTACACTCATGCAAGTATTTAATTTCTTTTGTTTTAAGCTTCACTTTAGGAAATTAAAGGATAGTTCTGAAAAACAGCTCAATACTAGTAAAACCAAGAACTGCAGGGACTCTCTTCTTGCATTCAAACATCAAAGCAATTTTCAGAAAATCTCCAGCACAGAAAGCTTAATTCTATGTCTAATATTTGCACATTCTGCTTTTGAGTTGTTTTCTGTCTGTTCTTGCCAGATATATCTCTACTGGCCCCACAGAATAAATGTGTGCCAAGGACTGTTTTCCTCATCCTTAGGCCAAAGGGCACACACAGGTGTCATCTACATCACATCATGCTTACTCCAAAGACCTTGGGTATTCAGGTGGTTTTAGGACATGGTTACAGTGTGTTGTACATTTCTCAGTTTAGGGGTCTGCAACAAAGCAAGCACCATGTTATAGGACATCACAGTGAGATATTTTAATGGCACAAAAAAAAAGGAAATATTACATATCAAGACATGTTGCAAGACATGGAGTTTGAATACACACACATACGCCTGCAAAGAAATTGATGGAGAGATGTATAGAATAGAGAGAGAAAAAACCAGTCCTATTCATTCTACCTTTGGGACACAATCTACAGTACATGTTATCCACCAAACTGTGCCCAGACAATGTCTAGGAGATCACTAAACTGTTGGTCTGCATGCAAATATGACAGGAAATACCCAGTATGGACAAGCAGTTGTTCAGTGTTTAAGTTTATGCTCTGCTCCTGCTTCATTTAGCAGCAGAGATATGAGAGGTCTCTCAGATGATGCTTGTTGCGTGTGGTACAGTGTTTTCCATCTTCATGCTCCCAATCACAGTAGTGCAGTTTGTGCTATTTCCACAAGAATTCCAGCTATGTTTTTCACACCATCCAGTGTCAATGCTATTTGAACAGCCTTGGGCTTTTTAGCTCTGAAGGCGTAACCTATGAGGCATACCTTGACAACTATAGGCCTACAGACTTGAAATGTTATTTAAAGTAAAGAACTATGACATGAAGAGGATTGATCAGTACTTACACAGAAGCTTGGGATCCCCCCACCTTGCATTATATACACAGAGAAGAATAAATATTAGGTTTTGGCTGTCAGAATAGTCCTGCCTTTTAGCTACGCATCTTACTGAATTCAAATAGCACAAACTGAATATTTGGTTAGTAGGTATATACATGTATACCTATTGACCAAAAATGAAACACATGTACAGAAATAGAAATAACAGATTACATTGCTAATGCCTGTGAAAACAGTTCTAAGAACAAAGCCAGTATATGTTTTACTGATACTAAGGGTTACATTTTCTTTAGCCAGCTATTATTACTTAAAATATTCCCTTGGAAAGTTCATTTTCAGGGTTTTTTAGCCAAGAGAATATCAAGCGCCATTGGAGAAACATATTACCTGACACTAATAGGGTTTTAAAAAGAAGCAGACTGTGTTACTAATAGCCCTATTCTGGTCCCATAGATAAGGAACCTTTTTAATGCTTTACTTTGTAGTAAGTGAAATTTCTCATCCTTATTTAAGATAAAATGTCAGTGGTTACTGAAAGTGCATGTGAGCTTTCAGTTTAACAATTTATTAATGGAGTGGGGTTCACTACACAGTTTCCAGGATCCAATTTATTTTTAGTAAATTTTAGCCAACAGCTACAATTCCTGTTGTGTTTCTTGCTGACTTAATAGTCTACGTACCAAATACGTTGCTTCACCACATAGCTGGAAACAGGTACTGAAGTGCTACAGAACTTATTTCTTTCTAACATCAGTGTCTGCTTCAGCTAATTAAAGACATAGTTCTCAGATCTGCAAAGATGAATCTAACTTCATGAGTGCATTCAGTGTACCACAGGGTGACATGATCTCGAGTGATATATCTGACATATCAGCTTCTGTCCGAAAGAGCAGAAAAGAAAGAGCATGTAACACGTTGGAGATCTGAGAGAACCAACAACACCTTCATCTATGGTTAAATACCAGTACTGATCACCAGAGGCTTTTTTGACATTATCCTGTCCTCCAGACTTTTACTAAGGTATCAATGAATTCTACTCATTTCCTTTGTAAATCAAGAATAGCCCTAACAGGACCACTGACATGCAGAGCTCTCTATCCATGAGGCATTGATTTTTGAACAAGCTAAGACAATATTGAACAGATCCCAGTTTCTCTAATACTTTAATTGTCAAAGATTATTCCCCTGAGGACACCCCAAATTCTCTTTAGTGCCTGTATACCTATACACTCACGATAATCCTGAAATGATTGCAAGCTACAACAAACAGCCCATTCCTGGACTCTACAGATGCAATATTCCTAAACTGTTCTTTTCAAACACAGTCACGTTAGGCAACACCCAGAGCAGCATTCACCTAGTTTGTCTAGCACTGCTGGCAAAGCTGGAGTGAGTCTTCTGAAGAAAAGAAACCAAAAAACCCATAGAGCCAGGAGTAGACAACTGAAAAATCTGAAAGTTAGTCGAAGAAAACACTTACTTGTCCAGTAAAGTCAGACTACATATGAAAGAACGTCAAATATTTCTCTTTGCACAAACAGAAGACTCACCCATTGGAGAATTCTTTCCTGTCATCCAACATTCTTATCTTGGAGAGAAGAGAACAGATTCAAAGCCTTTTTGACTGTAACAAAAGCTCATTCTTGTCAATGAAAATAGAAATAATTTCTTACAGAGGATTCAGATGTAATTCTGAGATAGTCCCATGTTAAATGTCACCCTAGGAGCCTTCAGTACTGAATCTATGACCATGGTCATCAAATAATATTCCAATAGATCATCCTTACATTAGTTTTTGCTTTACCTCTTCAAAACTTCTTGGAATATTTTTTCTCCTTGGCTGCAGATGATTAAATGTAAATTGTGAACAGTCCTTGAATATTAGCAGGCAGAAATACATGCATTCACCAAAGGATGGAAGCTTATTACTTCAGATTATTTTTTGGAGGGAAAGTGCTGAAAAATCATGGTTTCAGTTTAAACACTGAAAATAATTTAGTTTCAATCACTGATACTGTATTTTGCTTATTATTTAGTCACTTTTGAAAAAAAAAACAACCTGAAATTCAACAAGATTTTTAAGGACTGAAAATCGTATTATGTTCCGTCACTGCTGTAATACATATTTCTTCCTTTACTTTCCATCAGCTATTAGGAAGATCTTTTCTCCAACCTGGTCAATATGCAAAAAGTGTTCATTAAAGAAATACTTTCTTAGTACATACAAATCTATACTTAGGTAGGGGTGATAAGTCAACAAGATGCAATGCAACATTGTATTGAAAGATGTGAATTTTGCTATAATCACATATACCTTCTCTTCTATACCTGCACAAGAATTTGCTGAAAGCTGCTTGTAAATGCCATGTATATTATAATGGCTTATAAATAACAAAGTGTGAGAAAAAATTACATAGGAATCAAAATAGTAGAAACAGATTTTTTTTTAATTGTGCAGTATTTTACTGGTTAACATTTCCCAGAATTAATCTGACTGTAAGTTTATGTTGTGCTTCAAATCCAGCTATTCCTAAATATATGTATCAATCCATGTTGCTGACACTATGCTTCTTTTGGCCTGCCAGCAGATTACATCCTCACCATGGTTTCACCACTGGCAAGAAGCCTAGGAGAGAAGTTTGCAGATGGAAAGGGAGGGAGAAATTCCCAAATAATCTGTTCCATTCTGGTCATGTTCTTATACCATGCCCACCAACCATTGCATCAGGGACCTTGCTGAGCTGATACATTGTGGCCCTGCTTGCAAAGCACAAACTTTCAGGTCTGAAAAATGATGGATGAACATTAGGTTTTGGTTCAGTTACAGGTCTGGGAAAAATTAAGAGCAGTTCTGATTTTATCAGAATGAATTCACCCATCCCTAATATAGAGCTGGCAAGGTGTTTTTTGCAGCTTTAGAATACTGTTGCATAAGCATAGTGACTAAATGATGAATGTCTCAAATGGGGATGGAGTAATGGGCTTGAACTACTGTAGACAATTCTGCTGGAGCTGCTGTTCATCACTCACAGTACTGCTCACTACAGCTTTGTAGGGTACTAGAAAGACAGACATTCTTCTCCCACCCCACCCCACCCCTGCTCCATGCTTCCTGAAAGCTGTTATAGGGAGTGTTGTCATTACAACAGGAAGCACAAGGACTGGATATATGTGTGTATATATATATATATATATATATATAAAAATATATATATTAAAGTGGTGCATTTGAATTTACCCCATCACCCTGAACTACTCATGCTATCCTGAACATCTCTTTGTCCACAGTTTATTGACATTCTACACTAAAATTACTTGTAAAAAAAAAGCCTTGACTATTGATGATGCAAATATATTTCTTCATTATTAAGTGAATTACAATTAGCTTGGATTTTAACATCTATTCAAAACGATAGCAGAGGGCAACTTGCAGCAGAAAGAGGGTTGTAAGCTTTCCACTTACCAATTAATTCTATTATCAAGTGCTAAGAAAAAAATGTGCCTGCCAGCTGTGGCTTTATTGTGTTTTCCCAGAACTAATAATGGGAAAGCTGTGAAAGTTTTTCTTTTATTACCTTTTTTTGTGTCTGTGTGTATGTGTTAGCCAACAGTAACAACAAAAAACACACTCTTTGTTTCCCACAGAAATACTTTTTTTCAGAAGGTGATCCAAACAGAACAGTAGCATTAGTACAATTAAAATTAGGAACCTCAGTTTTAAGCTGAAATTTCATTCCTGCTAAGCATTTCTGAGATATCATGAGCAGTAATTTCCCAGTCATGTAGGTGCAAAGATAATGTGAACTGGTTTGGATGAGTTACAGTGCAGTCCAGATCAAACTCATTCAGCCATCTAGAGCGAGTGTTTTCCTACCTTTGCATCAAGAGCTACACAGTGAGTCTCACTGTACTTCTGCTACTTTTTTAATTGACCACAGACAATTTGAAGTGAAAGAAAAGCTTCTGTTTGCTTCTTCAATGCCCTCTGTAGTCTTTTTTATGATTTTCCAGCTGTGTGCTGTAAGAAGCATGTCAATGACAACAATTTGTTTCTAATTGAGATGACAACATCAAAACCGCTTATTTGAAATCCTTCAGACATTAATCAAACTTCATAAAGCTATAATAGTTTTTCCCTTCTTAGGTCACTGCTACATGGATCAAAATTCTGGGCTCTCAGGCAGTCCTCTTATTTTAGCATCTTATGACTGAAAAAAGAATTTTAACCAATTTCATTTCCATAGTTTCCTCACAGGATTAATTTCAATTCCGCCTCCTAATCTGTGGGTTTTATTTCACCAAAACCCTGGTTCAACAAATTGGAAAGGACTATGTGCTTCTCTAGGTAAGGCCTTAGGCAAAGAAATGAAGAAAATACTTTTTCAGCTCCTTTCCCAACTAGTTAAATTTCCTCACTGAAAGCATAATTAGACTGTGGAACTCACAGAGGTGGGATGCCAGCTAGGACAATTCAACTAAGGTTTTATAGAATAACAATGTCCAACATTGACTACTGCTAAGAGAAAAAAGAAATGTAACAACCAGAAAATTTTATGCTTTACAGTTTGAAATTATTTTATGCAAGAGGATTAGAGTGAAACCTCCTCAAGAAGATTATTAGCATCTCATAGGATTTCTAGTATATTCTTCTGAATCACCTGGTATTGGCCCTCTCAGCACAAGGATAATAAAATAGACATTTTTTTAACCAACAAATGTAAATCTGACCAAGTATAGCTATTCTATGGAAGCAAGATTTATGACATATGCTGTAAACATTTTAGTGACTTATAGTGATAGTGCAGGGCAGCAGTGGTAACCCATGGCCCACAATATTTTGATTTATTTTATTATATTTAATTGTTGATTTTTATATCCAAAATATATATTTTACATATAATATTAATTTTTTTTTAATCCAAGCTGTTGAGGTTTTATTTTTGATCAATATAGAAGAATACTGAGAGATGTCTTCCTTGTTAGTATCCCCTGATACTTGAAAGACCTTTGAAGATTACATATTGATTACCTGCAGCCTGCTTTTGTCCTGTAAACAAAGGTCATTTCCATTGACTTTGTTCCCGGTATCCCTCAAGAACTCAGCAGTCACAGATTTTACAGATTTGAGTATACTAAACACGACACTCAAAGTCTACTATTCATTTCACAAAATATTCATTTGTTTTACAGCACAGTGTTGAATAGCATGGGGCTCTCCCTAGAAAAACTAGTCACAAAATCCAGCTTGAGACTGTTTTCTCTAAATACAAATTTTAATGTATGTATACCATAGAAATGCATTCTTAGGCCAGAAGATAGTATTTCTTCTATAAATTTGGACATCAAAAAGAAGCATCTTGGAGGAATAATGTCTATTCTAGACCATGTGTATTGAGTTTG
Source organism: Dicrurus megarhynchus (assembly GCA_013399195.1). NCBI lineage: Eukaryota > Metazoa > Chordata > Aves > Passeriformes > Dicruridae > Dicrurus > Dicrurus megarhynchus. The sequence continues at coordinate 501,666 of VXAD01002549.1, read as the reverse complement.
CATGGCCAGATTTTGGTAGCAGGAGGACCACAGGGGTTGCTTCTGTGATAACCTGCCAGAAGCTTCCCCCATGTCTGACAGAATCAATGCCAGACAGTTTCAAGTCTGACCTACTATGGGCCAAGCCATCAGAGGTGGTAGTAACCCCTCTGTGATAACATATTTAAAAAGGAAAAAAAGTTATTGTGCAGCTGTAATTGTGCTCAAAGAAGAGAGGAGTAAGAATATGTAAAAGCAGTAGGCCTGCAGATCCCAGTCAGCGCAGAAGGGAAGAGGTGCTCCAGGTGTCAGAGCTGAGATTCCCCTGCAGCCCCTGGTGCAGCCCATGGTGAGGCAGCTGTGCCCCTGCAGCTCACAGAGGTCCATGGGGATGCAGAGATCCACCCACAGCCTGTGGAGGACCCCACGATGGAGCAGGGGAATGCCCAAAAGAGGAGTAAGAATATGTAAAAGCAGTAGGCCTGCAGAGCCCAGTCAGCGCAGAAGGGAAGAGGTGCTCCAGGTGTCAGAGCTGAGATTCCCCTGCAGCCCCTGGTGCAGCCCATGGTGAGGCAGCTGTGCCCCTGCAGCCCACAGAGGTCCATGGGGATGCAGAGATCCACCCACAGCCTGTGGAGGACCCCACGATGGAGCAGGGGAATGCCCAAAAGAAAGCTGTGACCCTATGGGAAGCCCCCGATGGAGCGAGATCCCAGCAGGGCTTGTGACCCTCTGGGGGATCCACGCTGGAGCAGGCTGTTCTTGAAGGACTGCACCCCATGGAAGAGTGACCCACGCTGCAGCAGTTTGCTAAACTGTAACCTGTGGGAAGGACTCATGCTGGAGAAGTTTGTGGAGGAGTGTCTCCCATGGGAGGGACCCCATGCTGGAGCAGGGAAAGCACTCCTCCCCCTGAG